>CAUYQV010186432.1:0-21569 GCA_963574575.1 Galagoides demidoff | reverse complement strand
AGATCTCTATAAAGGGAACTATGAAACTCTAAGAAAAGAAATAGCTGAAAATGTTAACAAATGGAAAAATATGCCATGCTGATGGCTGGGAAGAATCAACATTGTTAAAATGTTCATATTACCCAAAGCAATATATAATTTCAATGTAATCCCTATTAAAGCTCCACTGTCATATTTTAAAGATTTTGAAAAAATAATATGTCATTTTATATGGAATCAGAAAAACCCTTGAATAGCCAAGACATTACTCACGAATAAAAATAAAGCAGGAGGAATCCCACGACCAGGCCTCAGATTATACTATGAATCAGTAGTGATCAAAACAGCATAGTACTGGCACAAAAATAGAGAGGTAGATGTATGGAACAGAATAGAGAGCTAACAGATAAATCGAGCTACTTACCGTTACCTGATCTTTGACAAGCAAATTAAAAACATTCAGGGGGGAAAAGGTTCCCTATTTAACAAATGGTTCTGGGTGAACTGGCTGGCAACCTATAAAAGACTGAAATTTGACCCACACCTTTCACCATTAACTAAGATAGACACTCACTGGATCAAAGATTTAAACTTAAGACATGAAACCAAAAAAATACTAGAAGAAAGTGTAGGAAAAACACTTGAGGAAATCAGCCTGGGTGAAAATTTTATGAGGAGGACTCCTTTGGCAATTGAAGCAATATAAAAAAAATACACTGTTGGGACGTGATTAAACTAAAAAGATTCTGCACAGCCAAGAACACAGTAAGTAAAGCAAGCAGACATACCTCAGAATGGGAAAAGATATTTGTAGGTTATGTCTCTGACAAAGGTTAAATAACCAGAATCCATAGAAAACTCAAACATATTAGCAAGAAGAGAACAAGTGGTCCCATCTCAGGGTGGGTAAGGGACTTGAAGAGAAATTTCTCTAAAGAAGATAGGCGCATGGCATACAGATATATGAAAAAATGCTCATCATCCTTAATCACCAGAGAAATGCAAATTAAAACTACTTTGAGATATCACCTAACTCCAGTAAGATTAGCCCATATCACAAAATCCCAACACTGGAGATGCTGGTGTGGATGTGGAGAAAAGCGAATACTTCTACCCTGCTGGTGTGAATGCAAACTAGTAGGTTCCTTTTGGAAAGACATCTGGAGCACACTTAGAGAACTAAAAATAGACTTGCCATTTGATCCTGCAATTCCTTTATTAGGTATATATCCAGAAGACCAAAAATCACATTACAACAAACAAAAATATTTGTGTCAGAATGTTTATTGCAGCCCAATTCATAATTGCCAGGTCATGGAAGTAGCCCAAATGCCCATCGATCTACGAATGGATCAATAAACTGTGGTATATGTACACCATGGAATACTATGCAGCCATAAAGAAAGATGGAGACTTTACCTCCTTCATGTTTACACAGATGGAGCTGGAAGATGTTCTTCTTAGCAAAGTATTACAAGAATGGAAGAAAAAGTATCCAATGTACACAGCCCTATTATGAAACTAATTTATACCTTTTATATGAAAGCTATAACCTAATAACAGCCTAAGAATAGGGGAGGGGGGAATGGATGGAGGCAGGGGGATTGGAGGGATCACTTCTGAGGTTTATCTTACAAGGGTACAAGTGAATCTTTCTAAGAGTAGAATATAAACATCTTAACACAATAACTAAGAAAATGACATAAAGGCTTTGTTAACCAGTTTGATGAAAATATTTCAAATTGTATATGAAAACACCATACTGTACCCAATGATTGCATTACTGTACACAGCTGTCATTTAATAATAATAAAAAAAAAGAATTGGACTCCAACAGAAACACTTACTTCTACACAAAGTCATGGAAATTGAACAACCTACTGATGAATGATTATTGAGCCAAAGATAAAATTAATATGGAAATCAGGAAAATATCTTCTCCCATTCTGAAAGTTGCCTTCTTTAGTTGTGCTTTTAGCTGGGCAGCAGAATTTTGGCTTGATCATGTCCCATTAATATATTTTTGGTGTTGCTTCAATTGTCAATGGGATCTTCTTCATAAAATCTTTTCCCAAGTGGACATCATCAAGAGTTTTCTCCCACACTTTCTTTTAGAGTTTTTATTATTTTGTTTTATAGATTCAAACGTTTTATCCAGAGTGAGTGAATTTTTGTAAGTGGTGAGAAATGCAGGTCTATGAATCTGACAAAGGCCTAATAACCATAATCTACAGAGAATTAAAATTAATTGACTGGAAAACAGCAAACAACCCCAATTATCACTGGACAAGAGACAAATGCAGGCGAATGGTGACCAAAGACCCCATTATTGGCAGGGGAAAATGCCCCCGGAAAAATAAGCTGAGCAAGGCAGCATAAAAAGAGTTTAGCTAGTCTACTTTTAAACCAGCAGCTAAATTCCTTATCTGACCAGTTTCTGATTTTTCTATAAGCCTGGCCTATAGGGAAAACAGCTTGCAAACACCTCTACTGGGTCTGTAAACACTCTGAAGAAATAATAGCCACAGAGAAAGCTGTGTGCAAGGCCCGGCAAGAAACATTAACTAGGTCATCTCCTGCTCAGTCAACAGTCCGAGCAAATACCTGTTGTAGGGATTTGTATTTGGCCAGAGAAGAGATCAAGGGAACAGTTTGAGCTCTAAAATATGGGCAGGAGGACTTGTGTACCTTCTAGTCAACAGAAGAGGATGTCTCTGTGGCGATCAGAGGAAAATTCTTCTGTTCCACTGATTCTTCAGAGGAGACTGATGCCAGTAGAATCTACTCCACAGTGAACTAATGAGGATTAACTTCCCTCACATCTGTGTGTGTGACCACAGACAGGAGGCTATCCCCATACAAGGCTCAGATTTTGGATTTCTCAAGGCTTCTCAGATCCTTAAAGTTAATGATTATAGATAGAATAAGAACTGACATGCTTATTCAGAGAAACTGCTAATGTTTTTGTTCCCTTCCTCATCTTACCCTCTGGGGTAAATGAGCAAATAGCCTTCAAGAAAAGCTGAGTGTAACAAACACTCAGGGCCATTCATTGTGAACCTCACAAGCTAGTGATGGACCCTGGTGTTTTCACCTTTGAAAACTATTCTTCATGTCCTGTCTCTTTATCTGTCATCACTTCAAACTTTACTTTTCTTCAGTTGATGGCCACAAGCTCCACAGATCTTAAAGGTCCTGGTGGGACCCTGGCAACATGAACAGAAGCTTCTCCAACAAAAATACACAAATGATTAACAAGCTGAAAAAATGCTCATTGTCCCTAATAATCAGAGAAATGCAAATTAAAACCACCTTGATATATCACCTAATCCCAGTGAGAATAGCTTACATCACAAAGTCCCAATAGATTCTTGCACTGGTGTGGAGAGAAGAGAACACTTATATATTGTTGGGGGGAAGCAAACTAATACAGCCCTTTTAGAAGAAGTATGGAGAATCCTCAAGGAGCTAAATGTAGACCTTCAATTTGATCCTGTAATGCCGTTACCAGGTGTCCACCCAGAAAAAAAATATATAATTTTACCTTAAGGATATTTGTACTAGAATTTTTATCACAAATCAATTAATCATAACTAAGGTATGGAAACAACCCAAGTGCTCATCAACTCAGGAACTGATAAATAAACTATGATATATCTATACCATGGAATACTATTCAACCATAAAGAAATATGGAGATTTTAAATCTTTTGTATTTGCCTAGAAGGATTTGGAGAACGTCCTTCTAAGTTAAGTATCATAAGAAGGGAAAGCAAGCATCCAGTGTACTCAATACTAACATGAAACTAGTAGATGCACAGCTACACACCCACACACACAAAAAAAGCATAATAAAATTCAAGTGGGGAATGAGGTAGTGGAGGCAAGAGAAAGGGGTTTTGGCAAGTTCTTTCTTAACAGGTATAATGTACGGGTATACGGCACACCTTCCATGTGAAGGACTCAACCAAAAGTTGGACTTTACCTAAAAAAAGAAATATAACTTAATCATCTGTACTCACTTATTAATCTAAAATTTATAAAAAAATGGAAATCAAAAGAGTCTTTGAACTAAATTAAAAAGGTAAAACAGGAAAACAGGTTATCAAAATCTATGGGGTTCAACAAAAGAAGTCCTAAGGGGCAAATTCACAGCCTTATGCTACATCAAAAAGAAATCAAGATGAAAAATCAGTAACTTAATAAGTCATCTCAAGGAACTAGAATAGGAAGAGGAAACCAAATTGAAACCACACAGAAGAAAAGAAATAACTAAAGACATAGCAGATCTACTTGAAATTGTAAATAATAAAATAATTCAGGACACTAATGAAATACAGGGTTGGTTCTTTGAAGAGATAAAATTGATAAACCTCTTGGTAGATTAACTGAAATAGAAAAGCAAGTACTAAAGCTCAGACAGAAATGAAAAAGGAGATATTACTACTGAAACCATAGAAATACAAAATAACATCTGTGAATACTATAAAACTCTCTGTTCACATAAATTCAAATACATTGAGGAAATGAATAAATTTCTGGAAGCACACAACCTCCCATGATTCAGTAAGGAAAAAATAGAATTCCTGAACTGACCAGTAATAAGCAACAAAATCGAAGTAGTAATAAAAATCTTCCAACAACAACAAAAACAAAATACATGAACCAAATGAATTAGTCCTCCCCAAACCATTCTACAAAGCCATTGCCACCTTTATATTAAAGCCAGGAAAGTACACTATGAAAAATGAAAACTAAACATCAATATATATTATAAATACAGTTGCAAAATTACTCAATAAAATACAAGCAAACAAAATTCAACAGCAATCAAAAGAAAATAAAATCCATCATGACCAAATGGGCTTCATTCCAGGATTTCAGAGACACTTCAACATATCTAAATCCATAAATGTGATTCACCACATACAGAGAAACTTCAACATATGTAAATCCATAAATGTGATTCGCTACATACAGAGAAGCAAAAACAAAAATTATATGATATTCTCCATAAATGTAGAAAAAATATTTAACAAAATTTACTACCTTTTCATTATAAAAACCCTCAATAAACTAGGCATAGATGGAACATATCCCTATATTATAAATGTCATATTCAACAAACACACATCCAATGATGTAGTGAATGGATAAAATTTGCAAGCATTCTCACATAGAACTCAAACAAGACAATAATGTCCACTGTCAACACCTCTATTCAACAAAATGCTGAATGTCCTAGCCAAAGCAATCAGTCAACAGAAGGAAATTAATTAATTGTATTCAAATGGGGAAAGAGGAGATCAACTATCATGCTTTGCTGATGATATGATCTTATATGTAGAAAAACCAAAAGATTCAATCAAAAGACTCCTGGAATTCATAAATAAATTAAACAAAGTCTCAGGTTACAAAATCAGTGTACTGACATCATTACCATTCCAATACACCAACAAAAGTCTAGCTGAGAATTAAATCAAGGGCTTGATAATTTTCTACATAGCTAGGAAAAAAAACACCCAGGATTATACTTAACCAAGGAAGCTAAAGAGCTCTACAAAGAAAACTATTATCATGGAGGAATGAAATTGAAAGTGATGTAAGCAAATGGAAAAACATATTACGTTCACCAATTGGCAGAATCAACATTGTTTAAAATGTCCATACTACCTAACATTATGTAAAGATTCAGTGCAATCTCCATAAAAATAGCAATTTCATTTTCCACATAACTAGAAAAATAATTATTTGTTTCATTTGGAACCAGAAGAGGGGATGACTAGCCAGACAAAACTTAGGCAAAAGGAACTAATCTAGAGGTATCACTATTAAGCAATACTATAAGGTTATCATAAGAAAAACAGCATGATACTGGCACAAAATTAGAGACCTAGATCAATGTAACAGAACAGAAAATACATCCACATTTTGCCAGGTCATTTTTGAAAAATAAGACAGCAATACATATTTGGAAAATAATTCCTAATCAATAAATGATTCTGGGAAAATTGGATAGCCACATGTGGAAGCCTGATACAGGATCCATATCTCCTACAATTCACACACACACACACACACACACACACAAACCCTTAAGATGAATAACAGACTTAAATTTAAGGAAATAAACCAGAAGAGTTTTTATGGTTCCAAGAAAATGGAACCTTCTTCTCATTATTGGCATAGGCAAATCAGGGAGACTATAATGGCAATCACAGCAGCAACAAAAGTAAATCAATGGAACTTGATTAAATTAAAAAGTTTATGAACACCCAGCTAAACCATTAACAGAGCAAATAGACAACCTACATAATGTGAAATATCACCTAACCTCAATGAGGATGGTTTTTATTAAAATGTCCCAAAATAATAGATGCTGGCACTGATGCAGAGAAAGGAACACTTATACACTCGTGGTGGGACTGTAACCTTGTGCAACCTCTATGGAAAACATTATGGAAATTCCTCAAAAAAGTAAAAGTAGACAAGCCATTTGATCTAGCAATCCCTCTACTGGGTATTTACCCCAAGGGAGAAAAAAGGTCATTTTCATCAAAAAGGCACTTGCACTCAAATTTATTGCAGCACAATTGCAAAGATGTTGAATCAATCCAATGCCTACCAATTCATGAATGGATTAACAAAATATAGGATATGTATACCATGAAATACTACTGAGCCATGAATAAAAATGTCTGATTCCCAGGTGGTGCCTGTGGCTCAAAGGAGTAGGGCACTGGCCCCATATGCCAGAGGTGGCAGGTTCAACCCTGGCCATGGCCACACACACAAAAAAATTCTGATTCCCTCTTAGAACAAGGTGGGGATTATATTGGAGACCATTAGACTAAGTGAACTATCTAAAGAATGGCAAAACAAACACCACATGTACTAACTACTAAATTACAACTAACTGATCAATACTCATATACAGAGATAGAAGTAAAAATCAATGAAAATCAAGCACGTGGGTAGGGGAAGAAGGTTACAGGTGAAGTTATACCTAACAATTACAACAATCACCACCTGTGTCATGGATACACTTATAATACTTACTCAAGCAGTACAAATGCAATCTGTGTAACCAAAACATTTATTTCCACATACTATTCTGAAATAAAAAAGTATAAAACAACAGAATTCATTTGTTAAAATAAACCTATTAATTTCAAATTTTTCATCAGTAAAAATGAGTAAAACCATCAATAACTGTGCTTCATTAAACAAATAATTGCAACTGTTTCTTTTTAAATTAGGTGCTGAACATAAAACATTGATTTTCTTATGCACATTTAGGCAGATATGATGTATGCATAATTATCACTGAAGAGGCAAAACTATTTCACAATGCATAATTTTTCATGTGTCTCATGGAAAACATGAGGTTTTTCAGATTACTTTTAAAACTTCAGCTGAGCTACTTTTATCTTTATTTTCCATTCATCTCCCACATAAGCACATAAAAAAGTGAAATAATATTGTTATATCTACATACATACAATCCAGAATGTATAATTCTATGTGTTAATGTATGTTTCATTGAAGGAATATCACATGATTATTTCAAGGGAGATGACCTATACTAGCAACAAAGGTGGAAACTGAAATGAAAAACAATGCTCTTCACATTCACTCCAAAAACGAAAAGAGCCTCAGTATTAATAGATAAAATAAATATAAGATTTTCATATCGAAAAAATACAAAATGCTGATGAAATAAATAAAAATAAATGGAGAGACACATTATGTTCGTGAATTGGAAAACCTGACATAGTAAAGATATTAAATTTACCCAAATTGATATGTAGGTTTGAAAAAATGCCCATCAAAATCCCAGAAAGATTTTTGGTAGATATTGAGAAGCTTATTCTAAAGTATGTATGGAAGAAAATTAAAATAGCTAAGCCAATATTGAAAAAGAAAAGAAGGAAGTAGAAGTAATCACTCTATCTGATATTATTATTTACTATTTAGCCCCAGTAATCAAGAAAATGCACTATTGATGGAGGGATAGAGAAATAGATGAATGAAAAACAACAGAAAACAACTCAGGAATAACATCTCAAACTCTACCCCATTGATGTTTAACATGGCACAGAACAGTTCAGTGAAGGAAGGATGTTTTTTCAACAAATGATTCTGGAACAGTTAGATATCCATCGTCCAAAGTAAATAAAAATGAACTTTAAAAGGGGGAAGAGCAAGATGGCCATCTAGAGGCAGCTTTCACCAAAAACTCCTGTTCAGTAGGAGAAAAGTTGGACTGAAGTGAACTAGAAGTTGAAATTGTGAAGTTGAGCACAGGGAAAAAAAATCAAGGTGAACATTGCCCTGCCGAGATGAGCTGGGAGGGCAAGAAAGATAACAAGAGATCAGGTACTTAAGTGATTAGACCAAAGGTGCCTGGTGGTAAAGGAGATGGGATACCCCTTCCCCAAGTTGGAGGCCCACCATGGACTTTCTACCAGTGAACTGGGAACAAGGATCTCTCACCTCATCCCACAGGAGAGAGCCATCAGGTCCCACTTCTCTTGCAGCTGGAATTTCTACCACTGGTTTCCCATCCTGCCTGGTGCAAAAGTGAACAAATTTTCACCCTGCAGTCTTCAGCCCACAGGCCAACCTCTGGTTACTTGACAGACTTCCCCCGGCAGAGACTAGTGTGTTTAGCAATTCTCTGAGAGACCTCTGCATTGTGTGGGCTGCTGAAAAAAGCAGCCCGGCCCCATGTTACAGGAGAAAACAGTGGTGGTGGGTGAGGCCTGTGCCTCAAAGGAGTAGTGAGCCAGCCCCATCTACTGGAGGTGGTGGGTTCAATTCTGGCCCCAGTGAAAAAACAAAAAAACAAAACAAACAAACAAACAAAACTGCAGAAAAGAAAAGAAAAGAGTGGTGCTGGTGCAGTCTTAACTGTGGAGAACTTTCTGCTGCCCTATGGAGAGCCTATGCCTAATATCTATGCCTGGAAACCCCCAGTGAGCCTCAGCGTCCCTCCTAGCAACTTGAAGATAGACAGGGCTTGCCTTGGGTGACCAGCACTAAACAGGTCCATGAACTACCCCAGCTCTTCAGCTGTAGGTGATGGCTGCATTTTATCTGGTCCAAAGCCAGGACTCTGGCTGGAGGAAGGACTGTGGTGTCTCTGAACTTATTTGCACTGTCAGAATGAGTTCCATTGGAGCTCTTGTCCAGAACTGTCATGCAGTGGGTTATTATTTTACAACCTCCACTGGCTGGGGCTGCAGGTTTGCCCCTAATTTGAATTTATTTGCTCAAAGGGAGATTGACAGTATGATGGGCAGGAACAGTGAGTCTATTTAGGAACTCCCCTTCTCCAGCTGTCATTGGCAGGCACAGGGTTGCAGTTGTTCAAATCTTAATACACTAAAAATTCCAGTGAATTACTAAAGAAACTTTAAAGTGGGTGGAGGACAGGCTGACACCAGGACTAACTCAGGTTGCACTACCTAAGCAAGGCCAGCCTTCATATATTCTTGCTGCAGCCCTGAAATGGAGCTTCATGAAGCTGTGGGGGAATAGCCACAAGATAAAGCTCCAGCTCATTGGAAAATGGGTAATTAGGTACACTTTCTGGGGCCTCCAGATCTGGTTTCACCCTACCAGTTTTAGTTGCCAAATAGGTCTGTACAGTGTTCCCTAAGGATTCTCAATAATAAAACCTCAGTAATAAAACCTCTCAAAAACTATTCAGGTACAACTTAACATTTCAACTAAAGAAGTATAATTAATATTTTGAAAAGCTGAAAATATAGGGAAGAGCAATTAGAAGAGTTTAGGCAACATAAAAAAATCAGAGCAGATTAACTCCTCCAAGAGATCATAAGGGAGACACAGCAAAAATTAACATCCATAGAGAAATTGCAAAAATGTCAGAAATATAATTGAGAATATGGATGGCAATTAAGATCAAAGGATTTGAAGAGAAGTTGGAAATAGAAAACAAAAAAAAATAGTCCAAATTTTTTGAGAAATCAGGGAACTTAAATACAAAGTCACCAAGGAACTGGACACAATGAGGAAAGAGATAACAAAGCTTAAGGAATTGAGAAAGGTATTAGAGGAACTTCAAAGTGGAGAACCTCAGTAGTAAAGTAGAACATGGAGAAAGAAGAACTTCAGAAACTGAAGACAAGACTTTTGAACTATCTCAATCATTCAAAGAGGCAGAAACAAAGAAAGCAAAAACAGATTACCTCAGAGAGTTTTGTTTTTTTTTTATTATTGTTGTTGTTGGGGATTCATTGAGGGTACAAAGAACCAGGTTACATTGATTGCTTGGGTTAAATAAAGAGGCTCTTATGGTATTGTTCCATCCCCAAAAGGTGAACCACCCCTGTGACCCTATCCCCTCCCTCCACTCCTCTCTCTGTTCTCCCCCTCTCCCACCCCCCACAGAGTGCTAGGTCATTAATTGTCCTCATATTAGAATTGAATACACATGATTCTCGTTTCTCCATTCTTGTGATGCTTTGCTAAGGATAATGTTTTCCACCTCCATCCGTGTTAATACAAAAATGTGAAGTTTCCATCTTTTTTAGTGGCTGAATAGTATTCCATGGTATACATATACCACAGCTTGTTAATCCATTCCTGGGTTGGTGGGCATTTAGGATGTTTCCACATTTTGGAAATTGTAAATAGAACTACGATAAACAGTCTAGTGCAAGTATACTTATAGTAAAAGGATATTTTTTTCTTTTGGGTAGATGACCAGTAATGAGATTGCAGGATCAAATGGGAGGTCTAGTTTGAGTTCTTTGAGGGTTCTCCATATATCCTTCCAAAAAGGTTGTATTAGTTTGCAGTCCCACCAGCAGTGTAAAAGTGTCCCCTTCTCTCCACATCCATGCAGCATCTGCAGTTTTGAGACATTGTGATGTGGGCCATTTTCACTGGGGTTAGATGATATCTCAGGGTGGTTTTGATTTGAATTTCTCTAATAATTAGGGATGAATTAATAATATGTTTATTAGCCATTTGTCTATCTTCTTTAGAGAAGGTTCTATTCATCTCACTTGCCCAGTGGTATAAGTGATTGTTGGCATTTTTTATGTTGGTTAGTTTGAGTTCTCTGTAGATCCTAGTTAATATGCTTTTGTCTGATTCAAAATACGCAAATATTCTTTCTCATCGGCTGGGTTGTCTATTTGCTTTGGTTGTTGTTGCCTTAGCTGTACAGAAGCTTTTCAGTTTAATTAAGTCCCATTTCTTTATTTTTGTTGTTGTTGAAATTGCCATGTGTGTTTTCCTCATAAAGACTTTCCCCAGGCCAACAGCTTCAAGTTTTTCCCCACACTTTCTTTGAGGATTTTTATTGTTTCATGACTTATATTTAGGTCTTTTATCCATCTTGAATCAATTTTTGTGAGTGGGGAAAGGTGCAGGTCCAATTTCAGTCTTTTACATGTGGATATCCAGTTCTCCCTGCAGCATTTATTGCATTGGGATCTTTCCCCCAGTGTATGCCCTTGATTGTTTATCAAAGATTAGGTGGCTGTAAGATTTTAGTTTCTTTTCTTCTTCTTTTTTTTTCCTTTGAGACAGAGTCTCAAGCTGTCACCCTGGGTAGAGTGCTATGACACTACAGTTCACAGTAACTTCAAACTCTTGGGCTTAAGCGATTCTTTTGCCTCAGCCTTCTAAGTAGCTAGGACCACAGGTTCCCATCATAATGCCCAGCCATTTATTGTTGGTGGTGGTGGTACAGTTGCCATTGTTGATTTAGCTGGTTCAAACCTGTCAGCCTGGGTGTATGTGGCTGGTGCCCTACCCACTGTGCTATAGGTGCTGCCAAGATGTTAATTTCATCTCCTTGTTTTCTATTCAGTTCCCGATGTCTATGTCTCTATTTTTGTGCCAATACTATGCTGTTTTAATCACTATGGCCTTATAGTACAGCTTAAAGTTTGATAGGCTGATGCCCCTGGCTTTGTTTTATTACTAAAAATTGCCCTGGCTATAGGAGCTTTTTTCTGGTTCAATACAAAATTAAGAATTATTTTTTACAAGTCTTGAAAGTATGATGTTGGTATTTTAATAGGATGTCATTGAATCTGTAGATTGGTTTGAGAAGTATAGACATTTTAACAATGTTAATTCTTACCAGACATGACTATGGTATTTTCTTCCATTTGTTAAGATCTTCTGATATTTCTTTTCTTAGGTGTTAGTAGTTTTCTTTATAGACCTCTTTCACCTCTTTTGTTAGGTATATTCCTAGGTATTTCATTTTCTTTGAAGCTACTTATAAGAGAATTGTGCTCTCGATTACTTTCTCATCTTCGTTGTTATTCACATATACAAAGGCTATAGATTTGTGGACATTGATTTTATAACCTGAGATGTTACTGTATTTTTTGATGACTTCCAGGAGTCTTGTGGTTGAGTCTTTGGAGTTCTGTAAGTATCAGATCATATCATCAGCAAAGAGTGAGGGTTTCGCTTCCTCTGCCCCCATTTGGATAACCTTTATTTCCTTCTCTTGCCTGATTGTATTGGCTAGAACTTCCAGCACTATGTCAAATTGTCAAATTGCAGTGGTGATAGAGGACAACCTTGTTTTGTTCCAGATCTGAGTGAAAAAGCTTTCACTTTTACTCCATTCAGTATAATATTAGCTGTGGATTTGTTAGAGATGGCTTCTATCAGTTTAAGAAATGTGCTCCCAATGCCTATATTCTTCAGAGTTCTAATTAGAAAGGGATGTTGAAATTTGTCAAATGATTTTTTTTTATCTATTGAGAGGATCATATGGTCCTTGTTTTTGCTTCTGTTGATACAGTGAGTTACATTTATGGATTTTCATATGTTGAATAGGTCTTGCATTCATGGGATAAAATCTACTTGATCATGATGATAACTTTTTAAATGATAAGCTATACTCTATTGGCTAGGATTTTCTTGAGAATCTTTGCATCTTTATTCATTAGTGAAATTGTTCTGTAGTTCTCTTTTTTAGTTGGATCTTTTCCTGGTTTTGTTATTGGGGTAATATTTTCTTCATAGAATGTGTTGGAGAAAATTCCTTTCTCTGCAATTTTTTTAATAGTCTCTGCAGTACGGGTATAAGTTCTTTTTTGAAGGTTTGATATAATTCTGCTGTGAAACCATCTGAACCATGGCAGTTTGGGGGGGGAGGTTTTTTATTGTTTCTTTGATCTTAGTACTTGAAATTGGTCTGTTCTGAAGATCTACTTCATGATTAAGACTAGGGAGAGGGTGTGACTCCAAGTACTGATCCATTTCCTCTACCTTGTCAAATTTCTCGGTGTAGAGTTTCTTGTAGTATTCAAAGATAATCTCTTGTATCTCTTTGGCATCTGTTCTTTTTTCCTCCTTATCATTCTTGATTGAGGTTACTAGAGCTTTTACTTTTCTGTTTCTAGTTAGTCTGACCAAAGGTTTGTCTATTTTATTTACTTCTTTAAAAAACCAACTTTTTTTCCCATTAATTTTATGAATAATTTTTTTATTTTAAATTTCATTAATCTCTAATTTAATATTGATTATTTCCTTTCTTCTGTTGGGTTTAGTATTAGATTTATCTTCATTTTCTAATTTCCTAAGATGGTTTATGAGTGTGCTAATGCATTCCCTTTCTGTTTTTTGAAGGTAAGCATCTAACAGAATAAATTTTCCTCTCAGGATTGCTTTTGCTGTGTCCAAGAGGTTTTGGTAACTTCTGTCTTCATTATTGTTATGTTTGAGGAAAATAACAAATTCCTCTTTTATCTCTTCCTGAACCCAACTATCATTCAGCATAATGTTGTTTCATTTCCAAGACTTTGTGCAGGGTTGAACATTATTGTTGGAGTTGAGTTTCACCATTATAGCCTTCTGATCTGAGAAGAGACATGGGATAATTTCTATTCCTTTAATTTTACTGAGATTTGATTTGTATCTTAGGATGTGATCTATTTTGGAGTATGTGCCATGAACTGATGAGAAAAAAATGTACATTATTTTGCTTTGGGATCCTGTGTTCTGTTTATGTCTATTAATACCACTTGTTTTAGGGTCACATTTAAGTCCTTTGTATCATTGTTTAGTTGGTGTTTAGAGGATCTGTCTAGTTCTGTCAGGGGGTGTTGAAGTCCCCAATTATTAAGGTTTTATAGAATATCCTATTGCTCATACCACCAAAGGTCTGTTTGAAAAATCTGGGAACATTTAATTTAGGTGTATAAATATTTAAAATTGAGATGTCTTCTTGTATTGTTCCTTTGACCAGTATGAAGTATTCATCTTTGTCTTTCTTAAAGTTGCTTTGAATCCACTTGTATCTGAGAATAATTTTGCAATCCCTCCTTTCTTCTGATTTCCATTTGTTTGAAACACTGATTTCTATCCCTTTACCCTGAGTCTTAATTTGTCTTTCAGGGCAATGTCTATCTCCTGCAGACAGCATATGAATGGCTTGTGTTTTCTTATCCAATCAGCCAGCCTGAGCCTCTTCATTGGGGAATTCAATCCATTGACATTTATTGAGAGTATCAGTAAGTGTGGTGGAATTCTATTCATCTTATTATGAGATAGTTTGTTGTGTACCTTTATCATTTGTGCCTTTGTGAAAGCAAAACTCTGTCATTTGGCTTCTAGGTGTTTATTTTGGTAGTGATCCATTGTGGTGTTCAGAATTGAGAATTGGTCTAATTATTTCCTGTAGAGCTGACCTTGTTGTGATGAATTTCCTCAGTGCTTGTATATCTGAAAAATATTTGATTTCTCCATCATTTTGAAGCTAAGTTTAGTAGGATATAGGATTCTGGGCTGAAAATTATTTTGTTTAACTATATTGAAGGTGGATGACCATGTTCTTTTGGCTTGGAAAGTTTTGGTTGAAAAGTTTGTTATCTTAATTGCTCTGCCCTGTCAGTCAATTGGCACTCATTCCTATCTGCTTATAGAATTTTTGTCCACCATCTTGACTTTGGACAGGTTCATTACAATGTGCCTTGGAGAGGCTCTGTTGGAGTTGAGATGACCTGGGATTTGATATACATCAAGAACCTTAGTAAAACTTGGGACATTTTCATTTATAATATTCTCTGGTAGGGCTTCCATACCTTTGGGACAGTCTTCTTCTCCCTTAGGGATTCCTATTTTCCATATTTTCGAACACTTCATGGCATTTAGTACTTCTCTAAGCACCTGCTCTGCTTTCTCTCTCTTCTTTTCTGACTCTGTAGCTATCTGTGTTAGCTTAAAGACTTTATAATCTAACTTCGATGTTCTTTATTTTCCATGGTATAATTTATTTTTGATACTTTCTACTGCTTCTTTACATTCCTAGATTGTCTCCTTCACTTCTTTAAGCTCATTCATATCGTTTCTATATTCCACATATCTCTCATCTGACTTTTAGTTTACCTTTCCATTTTTTTCATCCAATCCCTTTATTGTCTTAATAATCCATATTTTAAATTCTCTTTCTGTCAGATTCATTAATTCTTTATAGGAGGAGTATTCTGTTATAATTATCTCATGGTCTTTTGTATAAGTTGCCCTATTTTGGTTTTTCATGGTGCCTGAATTATTCTTTTGGTTCCTCCACATCTGTACTTTCTTCTTGTTTACTTCCTTGTGCAACTATTTCCTTCTCATTTCCTTCTTTGTTTCAAGTTACTTTGTTTCAGAATTTAGGTGATGAAAAGTCTTCTTGGTGTGAGGTCAGAGCACCAATAAAGTTTGGAGTAAGAAAGGAGAGGCAAGAGGAAAGATATAACAAAGGGGGAAGAGGGAAAGAGTAAGGGAAAAGAAAAAGAAATGAAATAAAAAAGGGTGAAGGGGGAAATAACAGAAGAAAATTGAAGAATAGGAGAGAAGGAGGAAGGAAAGGAAACATGAGAGTGGTAGAAGAAATGTTGTTGTTCAGCCTCGTGCTAAGGGCACCATCTATAGCTCAAGGGTTTTGAGGTGCTGGGCTGGGTGGGTTCCTCTAAATCAGTCACTTCTTACCAGCCTGAACACAGTCAGACTCTTCCTTTCCCAAAATTAGGATGAGAAGAAAAAGAGCTAACACAAAAACAAGAAAGGAAACTTGAATTCCTGGTCTGTTGAGCCAGACTATTGCTGTGGTCTACATGCCAGACCACAGCTGTGTCACACCCACCCTCAGCAAATAAAGAGTAGAGAAGAAAGAAGAAAGAAACAAAAAATAAAATAATTAAAAAATGAAAAAGTGGGAAAAAGAAAAAAATGTTGAAAAGAATGATAGACAAAATAAATTAACAGTACTGTCAAATCAAATAAAGGAGAGGTAGGGGAAAGGAATAAACAAGGAAAAAAGGAGGAAAGCAGTCCAACAAGAAATTTTTTTAAAAGTATGGGATGGGTTTATCTTAGCTGGTGCAGAACCACATCATGTGGGAAAATTATAAGAGCAGAAGACTCTCTATCATCTAAGAGAATGTTGAGGAGTGAAGTAGGGATACAGAATAAATCAAGCCAAAGTTCTGCAGCCAACAAAGAGAAAAAAAAAGAAAAAAATATAGGAGCCCTTGTTCTTGGTGAATGTAAAAATGTGTGTTAGGAAAAGATCCAACTGGAAAACTTAGAAAAAATTAAAACCTACTCAAACAAGATAAAAAAAAACACTCAAATAGCCTGAAGTAAGCAATCTCAGCAACCAAAAATGGAAGAAAAGAAGAAAGGGAGAAAAAAAAGGAGAAAAAAGTTAACCATGACTCCTACGAGAAATAAAAAAATAGGAAAAAAGCAATAACAATGAAAAATTATATATATGGAAAGAGAAAAACATGGATATATATATATATATATATATATATATATATATATATATGAAATAAAAGATCCACATTTAGTAGGAATATATTTATGTTCCAATATACTTTCTGGAGACCAGGTGGAGCCATTAATTTGGTGGGATGAACAACACAGCTGTTATTCTCTGGTTCCTAGGCTTATACCTGTTTCCCAACTAGATTGTTCTTGGTGATTGCCTGTTTGGTACTTAATCCCTGCTGATCTGTGATTCCACAGTTCTCCAAATATCTTTAGAGGCAGAATTCACAGATTGCCCTACAACAGTTCCTGTGAAGTGCAGGGGACCCTTGGCCTGTGCAGGTGTAGAGCGGGTCCCCACAGGCAGACCTTAGGCAGCCTCGACTTAGGACCACATTAAGAAACTTCCCCATTGCACTGTCTGGCAAATTTTATGATGATTTTATAATAACAATGGCTGCCTCCTGTCCAGGAACTTTCCCCATACGGATGTCTAACCCACCTCCAAAATGTGGCAGAGCCGCTCCAGCTCTTATGTGACACTGGCCACCAAATTCTGCTCAGGAGTGCACTCCAATCTTTCCACTCAATGCCTACCTTTGACCAAGAAGGAAAAACTACAATAGGCTTCTTTTGGGTCCTCCATTGTGGGGATGGACCCCACAGCTGCTACTGCTGTTGCTGTGGCCAGGGCAGGTTCACAGAAACTTGCCTGGCAGTCTCCATAGCTCCAGTTCACATTCCAAGTCCAATAGTAATCAGTCACCACATTGCACACCCCTAACTACCACTCCACACCAATATTCCACACTGAGTATGATCTAACTCACTTGCTTTCACCCATTGTTCCAAGAGAGCTCAGCTAAACGTCTTTACCTTCTGCCATCATGCTCCACCCCTCCCAGAATATTCCCTCATTGAGTTATGGGATTACTGCAAAAGATTAAACACTAAATTATAGGGATTCCTGAAGGAGAAGTTAGTCCTAAAAGTACTAATGCTGTACCATGATATCATGGTGGAGAATTTCCCATTCATTGTGAGAGAAACAGAAATTCACATAGTAGATATTTTCAAAACCCAGCATGATACAACCCAAACTATGTATATCGTAGACATATTGTAATTAAGTTTGCCAAAGTCAATATGAAAGTGAAAAATCCTCCAATCAATAAGGGATAAGAAAAGTCTTACCTACAAAGGGAAAAAAAATCAGCATGAGAACATACCTTTCAGCTGAAACTTTTCAAGCCAGAAGAGGTTGGTCATTGACTTTTAAAATTCTTAATCAAAACTATTTTCTGTCTAGGATCCTGTACCCTGATAAACTGAGTTTCATTTGTGATGGAGAAATCAAATATTTTCCTAAAATGCAAATGTTGAGGCAAATTGATATAACTGGACCAATGCTACAGGAAGTACTGTCCCTTTCTTCATACTGACCAGAATGATAGTCCATTGAAAAAGTAAACAAACCCAGAAATTAAAGAAAAAAGCCTAGCTTCCACAATAATTCAAGGGAAAATAATAAGCTCTGGACCTCTGAAAAATGAGATGACCCAAGCTCCAGCAAACTTATTGAATCTCTCGATAAATGTGAATGACTTTAGTACCCCAGTGAAAAGGCACAGGCTTCTGACAGGATACAATACCTTAAGCCCAAGATCTGTTTTTTCTAAGAAACACACTTAACCTACAAGGACAAAGCAGGATTCAGGGTGAAGGGATGGAAAACAATAATCCAGGCAAATGGAAATTAGAAAAAAGCAGGGGTTGCAATCTTATTTGCAGATACAATTTATTTTAAACCAATAAAAATAAAGAAAGACAAGGATGGACACTACATACTTCTCAGGTGAAGCACACAACATGAAGAGATTTCAATAATTAACATTTATGGGTGGTGCCTGTGGCTCAAAGGAGTAGGACACTGGCCCCATATACCAGAGGTGGTGGGTTAAAACCCAGCCCTGGCCAAAAACTTCAAAAAAAAAAAAATAACATTTACTTAGCCTACTTGAACACTCCCTGATACATATAACAAACCTTAAACAATCTGAACAATATGATATCTCCCAGTACCATAATAGATGAAGTTTATCACCCCTTTGACAGTACTGGACAGGTCCTCCAAGAAGAAACTAAATTAAACTGGACTTAAGTACAACCATAGAACAAATGAACTTAACAGACATATACAGAGAATTTTATCCTAACAAACTTGAATGCACATTCTTCTCATCAGCCCATGAACCATCCTCCAAAACTGATCATATTTTAGGACACAAATATACCTTAAAAATTCAAAAGAATGATTTTTTTTCCTGTTATCTTCTCAGACCATCATGGAATAAAAGTTGAACTTGACAACAACAGAAATCTTCATACACAAATAAAGTTGTGAAACTAAATAATTTTATGCTGAACAACAGCTGGGTTTTGGATAAGGTTAAGAAGAAAAATAGATATTTCGAACAAAATGATAATGAAGTCACAAGGTATCAAAACCCATGAGATAATTCAAAAGGCTTTTCTGTGAGTGTAATTTATAAAATTAGATGCCTTCATCAATAATATAGAAAGAGAACAAGTCAGCAACCTAATGGTCCATCTCAAGAAACTGGAAAAGGAAGAACAATGTAATTCCAAACCCACCATAAAAAACCCAAATTAGAGCAGAATTAAATAAAATTTAGCACACTAGAATCATTCAGAATATCAGCAAAACAAAAAGTTGATTCCTTGAGAAGATTAATAAAATTGATAAACCCTTAGCCAGACTAACCAGAAACAGAAAAGTAATATCTCTAATAACTTCAATCAGAATTGAGAAAAATTAAGTAACAACAGACATCACAGAAATATAAAAGATCCTCAATGATTGCTACAAAACCCCTCCATTCCAAGAAATATGAAAATGTAGAGGAAATGAACCAATATCTGGAATCACACCACCTTTCTAAACTCAACCAGAAAGAAATAGAAATTTTGACTAGATCTGTGTCAAACACGAAAATCACATCAACAATACAAAATCTTCCAAAAAAGAAAATCCATGGGCTAGGTGCTTTCACATGAGAATTTTACTGAACCTTCATAGAGGAGAAAGTACCTATATTGCATAACCTATTCCAAAACACAGGGAAAGAATAAATCCTCCCCAACACGTTCTATGAAGCAAATATCACCCTGATTCCAAAACCAAGAAAGGATCCAACAAAAAAGGAAAACTAGAGATCAATATTATTAATTAATATTGATGCAAACATATTCAGTAAGATCCTAGCAAACAGAATACAATGACACTCTAAACAAATTATATATGATGAATAAGTGGGTTTTATCCCAGGGATTCCAGGCTGGTTTAACATAAATAAATCCATAAATGTAATTCATCACACTAAGTAAATCAAAAACAAAGATCATATGATTGTCTCAATTGAAGCAGAAAATGCTTTTGACAATATCCAGCATCCTTTTTTTGATAACACATAAGAAAATAGGATTAGGTGGGGACATTTCTTAATATTACTATTTTCTCTCATTAGAAAAGGATGCTGAGATATTTAGAGTGCTTTTTCTGTATCTAATGAGAAGATTATATGGTCTTTGTTTTTGCTTCTATTTATGTGGTGAATTAAATTTATGGACTTATGTGTGTTGAAGCAGACTTGAATCTCTGGGATAAATTCCACCTGATCTCATTTACATTTTTAAAAATTTGTAGCTGTATTCTGTTTGCTAACATTTTATTGAGTAGTTTTGTGTCAATATTTATTAATGATATTGGTTTGTAGTTTTCTTTTTGTTTGAGTTTCATATCAAATGAAATATTTTTCGTTTTGAATAATAAAATTTAACCTTTTATAAAATATCTTTTTATTGATACATAATATTTATACACATTTGGGGTATATTTTATAATTTAGTAAATTTGTATAACTTTAAATGTCACATCAATGTACTGAGAATCATCTTAAATGTTTGTGTTTTCTTCATACTAGAAATGTTCAGATTATTCTCTTCTATTTTGTAAAATACAATAGATTGTTGCAAAGTATAGTCATACTAGTCATTTATCAAATACAAGCTCTTACTTTTTCTATCAAACTGTATATTTGTACCCATTTATCACTCTCTCATTATCACACC
The DNA here is from genome assembly GCA_963574575.1 of Galagoides demidoff. NCBI lineage: Eukaryota > Metazoa > Chordata > Mammalia > Primates > Galagidae > Galagoides > Galagoides demidoff. The sequence goes on along the minus strand of CAUYQV010186432.1, from coordinate 671 downwards.
TTCTCCCCTACCCTCTCAGACTCTAGTAACCAATAATCCACTCTATGCCTTCATGAGATTTCTTTTTTATATCCTCAATATAAGTGAGAACATGTGGTATTTGACTTTTTGTGCTTGAATTTTCTCATTTAACATAATGTCCTCTAATTTCATCCAGATTGCCAAAAAGGCAGGACTTCATTCTTTGTTATGACTGAGTAATATTCCATTGTCTCTATATGTATTTTCTTTACTCATTCATCCATTATAGGCACTTATGTTAATTCCATATTTTGGCTACTGTAAATAGTGCTGCAATAAATATTGTAGAGTAGATGTCTCTTAAATATATTGATTTTCTTTCTTTTGGATGCATGCCAAGTAGTAGAATTGCTTGATCATGTGGTAGTTTTAATTTCTGTTTTTCCAGGAACTGCCATACAGTTTTCAATAGTAGCTGTACTAATTTATAATCCTACCAACAATGTACAAATGTGTCCTTTATTCCACATCCTCTCGAGCATCAGTTCTTCCTTTTTTAAAAAAATGGCATTTTTTTTTTTTTGAGACGGAGCCTCAAGCTATCCCCCCGGGTAGAGTGCCATGGCATCACAGCTCATAGCAACCTCCAACTCCTGGGCTCAAGCGAGTCTCCTGCCTCCGCCTCCCAAGTAGCTGGGACCACAGGCGCC
>CAUYQV010186431.1:0-16166 GCA_963574575.1 Galagoides demidoff | reverse complement strand
GAGCCTCAAGCTATCCCCCTGGGTAGAGTGCCATGGCATCACAGCTCATAGCAACCTCCAACTCCTGGGCTCAAGCAAGTCTCCTGCCTCTGCCTCCCAAGTAGCTGGGACCACAGGCGCCCACCACAACACCCGGCCATTTTTTGGTTGCAGCCGTCATTGTTGTTTGGCGGGCCCAGGCTGGGGATTCGAACCCGCCACCTTAAGTGTACGTGGCTGGCGCTGGCGCCTTAGCCAATTGAGCCACAGGAGCCGAGCCAATTTCAGTTTTTTATAAAGCACCCAGTCTCAGCACTAATAAACTGAAACACTCCCATTTTGCACATTTTTAAAACTCTAAAGTTGATAGTATCTTCCAATTAATTGGCAGTGTTTTATTTTTCCACATAAAATAATAGTGTGTTTTTACAATGAATAGCACTTGATTTCAATGAAATCAGTGGTAGTTCAGTTTCTTTTCTTGTATTCTTTTTTTTTTTTTTAGAAACAGAGTCTTGGCTCGGTGCCTGTGGCTCAAGTGGCTAAGGCGCCAGCCACATACACCTAAGGTGGTGCGTTTGAATCCAGCCCAGGCCTGCCAAAAACAACAATGACGGCTTCAACCAAAAAATGCCCAGGTGCTGTGGTGGGCGCCTGTGATCCCAGCTATTTGGGAGGCTTGAGGCAGGAGACTCGCTTGAGCCCAGGAGTTGGAGGTTGCTGTGATGCCACAGCACTCCATCCAGGGGGACAGCTTGAGGCTCTGTCACACACACACACAAAAAAAGAAACAGAGTCTCACTTTGTCATCCTTGGTAGAGTACAGTGGCATCACAGCTCACAGCAACTTCCAACTCCTGGGCTCAAGCGAGTCTCCTGCCTCAGCAGCCCGAGTAGCTGGGACACAGGTACCTGCCACAACACTTGGCTATTTTTTGTTGCAGTTTCGCCGGAGCTGAATTCAAACCCCCCACCTTCGGTATGCGGGGTCAGTGCCCTACTCACTGAGCCACAGGTACCACCATCTTGTATTCATTTTTAAAATATAACTTTTTCTTCATTGGTTTATTTATTTGTTTATTTATTTTTTAAAGACAATTTCACTTTATCGCCCTTGGTAGAGTGCTGTGGCGTCACAGCTCACAGCAACCTCCAACTCCTGAGCTAAGGCGATTCCCTTGCTTCAACCTCCTGAGTAGCTGGGACTGCAGGCACCTGCCATGCCTGGCTAATTTTTTGTTGCAGTTTTACCAGGCTGGGTTTGAACCTGCCACCCTCAGTATATGGGGCCGGCGCCCTGTCCACTGAGCCACAGGCGCTGCCCTATTTATTTACTTTTTATATGGAAAACAGTTTTATTATTTCACAGCTGAATTTCTGTACAAAAATTTTCTTATATTAACATATAATTTGTGGAGAAATACCATTGGTTTATTTTGACTTAAAGTTTTAGATAATCTATTTCTAGTGATGAAATACATAAAAATCATGCTATAAAAATCTTGATTTTTCTGATAAAATTTTAACATTTTTCTATTGATAGAACTTGAAAAAAAATGTGGTAAATTATCTATATTTTTAAATAATTAATATACTCATAAAAAAATCTGGAAAATATGGGCTCAACACCTGTACCTCAGTGACTAGGGTGCCAGGCACATACACCAGAGCTGGCAGGTTTGAACCCAGACCAGGCCTGCCAAACAACAACCAAAAAATAGCCGGACCTTGTGGCAGGCGCCTACAGTCCCAGCTACTTGGGAAGCTTAGGCAAAAGAACCTCTTAAGCCCAAGAGTTTGAGGTTACTGTGAGCTGTGATGTTATAGTACTCTACTAAGGGCAACATACTGAGACTCTATCTCAAAAAAAAAAAAAAAAAAAGAAAAGAAAAAAGTAATAATAATAATAAATTATAGAAAATATGAAATATAATATTAGGGTCACCTAGAAAATAAAATACTAGCCTGACATAAAGAGGAATGAGTTAGATCTGATTACTCTGGTACAGAAAGCTTTTCCTGGATAATATTATTAAGGAAAAACAAAATATAACAAAAGTTGCAGAAAATGAGACCCTTATGTTTATGAATAGAAGATCTAAATAGCCGGATGTTGTGGTGGGCGCCTGTAGTCACAGCTACTTGGGAGGCTGAGGCAAGAGAATCGCTTAAGCCTAAAAATTTGAGGTTGCTGTTAGCTGTGACACCACAGCACTCTACTGAGGGTTTATAGCTTGAAATTCTGTTTCAAAAAAAAAAAAAAAAAAGAAAGATACACCTCAGTTTACCGTAGCCTCTGGAAAGGTGAAGCAGTCTTGGTGAGATTTTTTTTACTTCATAGTTTTGGTAGTTTGAACTTTTTTTTTTTGTGGTTTCTGGCCGGGGTTGGGTTTGAACCCACCACTTCTGGCATATGGGGCTGGTGCCCGACTCCTTTGAGCCACAGGTGCGACCCCGTACTTTGAACTTTTAAGAAGCATTTCTTTTTTTTTTTTTTTTTTTTTTAACTATTTCTAGACCTTTATTTCTCTGTGAAAAGGGCCAAAAAAATAAAAGGAGGATGGAGGAATCTTTTTTTTTTTTTAATAGAAACAGGGTTTCACTATGTTGCTCAGGCAAGATTCAAACTCCTCCTCGGCTCAAGCAATCCTCCCACCTCAGCTTTATTATCCTAACAATTAAAAACTATTTAAATAACAATTTAAGGCTCAGTGCCTGTGGCTCAAGTGGCTAAGGTGCTAGCCACATATACCAGAGGTGGCAGGTTCGAATCGAACCCAGGGCCGCCAAACAGAAAAGACAGCTGCAACCAAAAAATAGCTGGGTGTTGTGGTGGGTGCCTGTAGTCCCAGCTACTTGGGAGGTGGAAGCAGGAGAATTGCTTAAGCCCAGGAGTTGGAGGTTGCTGTGAGCTGTGATGCCACAGCACTCTACCCAGGGCGACAGCTTGAGGCTCTGTCTAATAAATAAATAAATAAATAAATAAATAAATAAATAAATACAATTTAAAAAGAAGAGTAAGCTAGGCCTGGTGGCTCACACCTGTGATCCTAGCACTCTGGGAGGCTGAGGCGGGAGGATCACTTGAGGTCAAGAGTTCATGACTAACCTGTACATAGCAAGATCCTGTCTCTACTAAAAATAGAAAAATTAGCCAGGTGTGATGGCATGAGCCTATGATCTCAGCTACCTGGGAGGCTGAAGCAGGAGGATGAGCCCAGGACTTTGAGGTTGCAGTAGGCTACGATAGTGCCACTGCACTATAGTCCTAGGACAGAGCAGGACCCTGTCTTTTAAAAAAAGACACAAAACGAGAAAATGAAACAACCACCACCAGTTGCTTCCTTTTACCCCTTCCCTCCCCTCTTGTTCCTCCCACTATTGCTGCCACAGCGTCCTCCTGGAAAGCTCTCAGCTGGGACTAAGCAAGGTCCAGGCTCATTATCTGTCACAGCGAAGTAAAGAGCACAGAACTGTCATCAAAAAGCAAGAAAGACCATTAACACTTCGGAGCACCTCTTTTGGAGCCAGGTACCCTGCCGGGTTCTTCTAGTACCTGCACTACCTCACTTGAGCCTCACTAAACCCCTTTGTGTTAGGGAGAAGAATCTGCATGTTACAGAAGGGGAAACCAACTACATTATGTTATGTGACTCATACAAGATCACACAGCTATTGAGGGATGGTGCCTGGACCTCGAAGGCAGCTCTATTCTTTCATACATTCGCCCAACACATGTTCCGGAGCACCAACGCGTGCAGGCACACTGCTGAGCCCAAGAGACACAGGGTGAGCAGTAACAGTGAAGGGCCCCGCCTTCGGGAGACATACAGTAACAGGGAAACAGATGAAAGCAATTTAAACATAGTTACCACACAAAGAAAGGGGTGCTGAAAAGGAGAACAAAGAAAGAGTGACAAAGGAGGTAACATTTCAGTTGAGGCCTGAAGGAAGAATAAGGGAAGAACATTCCCGGGATCTGCAAGGGTCCAGGACTAAGGCAGGAAAGAGCTTGGTAATTTCCAGAAACTGAAATAAATCCGCCAGAAGGCCCTTGCCTTGACCTCCAGCTGCAACTCCACCCTCATCTCATAGGCTCTAGCCAAAATGGATTCCCCAGGTGAGTCTTCAAACCCATCCAGGCATTTCCTGAGTAGCCTCCACAATACCCATCTGCTACCTTGAACCCCTTCCCTATTGACACTTCACTTTTTTTTTTTTGAGACGGAGCCTCAAGCTGTCCCCTGGGTAGAGTGCCATGGCATCACAGCTCATAGCAACCTCCAACTCCTGGGCTCAAGCGAGTCTCCTGCCTCAGCCTCCCAAGTAGCTGGGACCACAGGCGTCCACCACAACGCCCAGCTATATTTTGGTTGCAGTGGTCATTGTTGTTTTGGCGGGCCCGGGCTGCCCGGGCTGGATTCAAACCCACCACCTTAGGTGTATGTGGCTGGCACCTTAGCCACTTAAGCCACAGGCGCCGAGCCGACACTTCACTTTCACCTGGCCAACTCCAACTCATGCTTGCTGGCCACGAGACTAAGACACCCCCACACACAAAAGTTCCTACATTTGACAAATCTTGTAATCATATTGGTATTTGTATGGATACTTAAGGCTTCCCCCCTTGTCTGTCTATTCATCAATGTAACACGAGCGCACAAAACAAATAAATGAAGGAATAGGTGATAAACTCTGTTAATAACACCCAGTGTTAATTTGGGGAGGCCCAGAGATGGAAACACTTGAAGAAACCTAAGGATACTTAACAGATATATTTAAAGAAGCCACTGGCTCTGATTGTCATTTTGTTGATTAAGAACATTTTTGTGCTTTGCTCTATTTAGTGTGGCAGTGGTTTACCTACATTAAATTAAATAAATGTAGGCCTCATTATTCCCAGTAAATCATTGTGATTTTTTTTTTTTGAGACAGAGTTTCACTATGTCACCCTTGGTAGAGTGCTGTGGCATCTCAGCTCACAGCAACCTCAAACGCTTGGGCTTAAGCGATTCTCTTGCCTCAGCCTCCCAAGTAGCAGAACAGAGGTACCCACCACAACACCCGGCTATTTTTTTGTTGCAGTTGTCATTGTTGTTTAGCAGGCCCAGGCCAGGTTCAAATCTGCCTGCCTTGGCGTATGTAACAGGTGCCCTAACCACTGAGCCCAGGTGCCAAGCCATGTGATTCCTTTAAAAACAAATTTTATCCTCCAGTCACACTTTTTACATAGTTGATTTGAGGGCACATTTTATGCTGTTTCCTCAGCAGCAAAATTATCAGCTTCCACTGGGCTAGGACCTTTTCCACCCTGAGATAGTCTTGCCATCTAATTCCAAAGCTGGAAGACAATAGTTCACAATAGTGGTCCATGGAATTGAGGGTGGGGAGATCTATGAGGTAAAAATTATTTTCATAATAATACCAAGAATTATTTTCCTTTTCCCTTTTTGCACTAATAATGCAAAAGCAATGGTGAAAAAAACTGCTGGGTCCTCAGCACAAATCCAGGCTGAGACACCAACCTGTACCAATTATTGTATTCATCAGAGCCATGGACTTGTGGGGGAGAGGGGGATGGCCAATGTCTCTTTAAAATGCCCTTGTTAAAGAAAGGAAATTATTAATTTTATTAAATCTTGACTACATATCTTTTTTTTTTGAGACAGAGTCTTACTATGTCGCCCTCAGTAGAGAACTGTGACATCATAGCTCACAGCAACCTCAAAGTCTTGGGCTTAAGCAATTCTCTTGCCTCAGCCTCCAAGTAGTTGGGACAACGGGCGCCCACACAACACCCACCTATTTTTTTTGGTTGTAGTTGTCGTTGTCTGGCAGGCCCAGGCTGGATTCGAACCCACCAGCTTTGGTGTATGTGGCTGGCACCCTAGCCACTGAGCTACAGGTGCCAAGTCATTGACTATACATCTTTTTAATATTCTGTATGTAAAATGAGAAATGCGCATGAAGTACTTCTGCCATAAACCAAAATATAATGGTTGTCTTCAGGAAAAGCACTTCTGTGATTATTCTAGTTATGAGCCAATCTTTCTTTTTTTTTTTTTTTTGAGACGGAGCCTCAAGCTGTCCCCCTGGGTAGAGTGCCAAGGCATCACAGCTCATAGCAACCTCCAACTCCGGGGCTCAAGCGAGTCCCCCGCCTCCGCCTCCCAAGTAGCTGGGACCACAGGCGCCCGCCACAACACCTGACCATTTTTTGGTTGCAGCCATCGTTGTTTGGCGGGCCCGGGCTGGGGATTCAAACCCGCCACCTTAGGTGTACGTGGCTGGCGCCTTAGCCGATTGAGTCACAGGCGCCGAGCCATGAGCCAATCTTTCTTCCTGGATCACTATCAGAAAAAAATGACCGACAAAATACAGTTTTTCAGTCTTGAGTATCTGGCAGATATTTTCTCTAATATGAAAGAAGAGACTCTGTCCCTTTAAGGAAAACAAATGATGGGACTTATTGCCTATGATAAAATTCAAGAGAAAGTTGGAAGTTTTGGAAAACTTGTATTTGCCAGGATGAGCTTGGCAGCTTTCTAATACTTAAGGAATCTTCTGAAGAGATTGGTGGCAATATTAATGAACACAACTTTGTGGTATTATATGATGATAGGCCAATCTTTAGAAGACCTGCATAATTCAGTGAGCCAATATTTTTCTGAGCAAGGAATTTATTATTTCAAAATTATACACAGGTAAAAGATCCCTTCATTGGCAAGGTAGACCAATTCAATGTAGTGTAAGCAGTTACCAAAAGTTCGTTGATGTGATCTAAATTCTTTTTTTTTTTTTTGAGACAGCCTCAAGCTGTTGCCCTGGGTAGAGTGCCGTGCCATCACAACTCACAGCAGCCTCCAACTCCTGGGCTCAAGCGAGTCTCCTACCTCAACCTCCCAAGTAGCTGGGACCACAGACACCTGCCACAATGCCCGGCTATTTTTCAGTTGCAGCCATCATTGTTGTTTGGTGGGCCCGGGCTGGATTTGAACCTGCCACCTTAGGTATATGTGGCTGGCACCTTAGCCACTTGAGCCACAGGCACTCAGCCTGTGATCTAGATTCTATATTACAAGTAACCTTTAAGAAATTCCCATTTGTGGAACTTTGACATAGCATCAAAGAAGAGTATCACCGGCTGGGCGCCTGTAACTCATTCATTATGGTGGCAGCCACATACACCGAGGCTGGCGAGTTTGAACCCAGCCCTAGGCCAGCTAAACAAAAACAACAACTGCAACAAAAAATAGCCAGGCACTGTGTCGGGCGCCTGTGGTCCCAGCTACTTGGGAGGCTGAGGCAGGAGAATTGCTTAAACCCAAGAGTTTGAGGTTGCTGATCTGTGACACCATAGCACTCTACCAGGGGGACAGCTTGAGACTCTGTTTCAAAAAAAAAAAAAATGAAGAAGAGTATCACCAATCCTAGCACTCTGGGAGGCCGAGGCAGGGGGACTGCCTTAGCCCACGATTTCAAGACCAGCCTGAGCAAGAATGAGACCAGTTTCTACTAAAAATAGAAAAACTATCCTGGTGTTGTGGGCACCTGTAGTCCCTGCTACTCAGGAGGCAGAGGCAAGAATATTGCTTGAGCCCAAGAGTTTGAGGTTGCTGTGAGCTATAACACCACAGCACTCTACCCAGGGCAACAGAGTAAGACTTTGTCTCAAAAAAAAAAAAAAAAGAGTATCACCAATTATCTGAAAAAGCCATTGAAAACTCCCTCCCTTTCCAAGTATATAGCTCTGTGAGGACAGATTTTCTTCATCTACTTCCACCAGAAAACCTCATCACAACAGATTGAAACCAGAAGCAGATATGAGAATCCAGCTGTTTTCTGTTAAGTACAACAAAGAGATTTATTATATATATATATAAAAATCAGTGCCACTCTTCTCCCTAAATTGTTTGTGTCTTAGAAAATCGAGATATTTTTCACAAAAATGTGTTATTTATGTTAACATGAAAGTTTGTTTATTGGGCTTTTTGATTTAAAAATGAAAAATTTTAGAACATCTTACTTTTACTTTTTAAAACAGTAAATATTGATAGATAGGGCCGCGCCTGTGGCTCAGTGGGTCGGGTGCCTGCCCCATATACCAAGGGTGGCAAGTTTGAACCTGGCCCTAGCCAAACTGCAACAACAAAAAAAAACAGCCAGGCATTCTGGCAGGTACCTATAGTCCCATCTACTTGGGAGACTGAGGCAAGAGAATCGCTTAAGCCCAGGAGTTGGAGGTTGCTGTGAGCTGTGATGCCACAGCACTTTATCACCTTTACCGAGGGTGATAAGGTGAGACTCTGTCTCTAAATATATATATATATAGAGAGAGAGAGAGAGACAGATATAATCCATGTAAACAAGATCTAGGTTCTTGTTCTTGTTACAGGCTCTTTAGAGTCGGCAATAATTTTTAAAGATATAAAGGGATTCTGAGAGCAGAAGATTTGAATACTGCTGCTTCACAATCTCAGCATCCTTTCCTTTGAGCCCAAGATGCCCATTCATGTGGGACTGGCTTTCTTTCTCTCTTTTGCTATACCCCCCTGCCTTGGGAGGCTTCCTGGGGTGAGGAGACACATTCGGCCTAGCCCTGGCTTGAGAAGGCAGGGGCTAAGGGAAAGTCCACGGCTGGGCCAGGCATGGGCCAGGCATGGGCCATGCTCATTCTGGGTCTTTAGGGAAGTCATGTCACTACCCGCCCCCCATGCAGGAGGTACCTTCCTCTTCTAGAACTTGGGCTCCAGCTCAGTGGGGTGAGGGCAGCCATCCTCCGGAAACTCTCCAGCCAGAGGACCCAACCCAGGACATCCTGAGCCCTCCCCCCATACCTTGTCTGCCTAGGCCTCTTGAGAAAGTCTTCCTACCAGGGCCAGGATCAGAGTGAATCAAGTGAGGCACTCAACTGGGCGCAAAATTTAAAGAAGCATCAAAACCTCAGTCATCACGATAATTCTAATGTAATATTTTTAAAAATCAAAAGGAGTATTACTGATTCTTCCTTTTGCCTCCAGCTCTAACATCTCTCTGACTGGCACTATTATGACCCTGTCTTTTAATATTTTGGTATTTTGTTCAATGTTTTGGCATTAATTTTGATTTTTAAAAAGTTGTACCATGTGCACACACATAGGTTAGCCCGCTTCACCCATCCAGTCATCACGTGTGCATTCACTAGGCAAGCACACACAGCTGCAGGATGTGAGCGGGGTGCTGAGGCCTCAGGGAACAGTCCCAGTCCTTGACCTTGAGTCGCTCACATGTGCAAGAGATAGATTCAGAAACAGACAAGTGGAAAATGCTCTGATGCTGGGCAGATCAGGTGTAATGCAAATTCATAGGAGTTGCCACAGTCCAGATTTGAAGGTGAGGAATGACCGGCCTATGCTCGGGAAGAGAAGGAGTTAGTTTGGTTAAGCGAGGAGAGAGGGATCCCAGGCAAAGGAGACAGCACATGCCGAGGTCACAAAGAATAGGAGGGAACTTACAATCTTTGATTTGGCTAAAACTTAAAGTCCGAGGTGAGTGAGAAGAGAAAGGGTTACAAAAGTAAGTAATCAGACCAGGCTGCAATGCTCACACCTGTAAACCTAGCCCTCTGGGAGGCAGAGACAGGAGATTGTTTGGACTCAGGAGTTCGAGATCAGTCAGAGCAAGAGCAAGAGCGCATCTCTACAAAAAAACAGAAATATTAGTTGGGCACGGAATTGTATGCCCATAGCCCCAGCGTAGGCAGGAGGATCATTTGAACCTAGGAGTTTGAGCTGCAGTAAGCTATGATGGTGTATGTGTCCAGGGGCAGAGCCAATGTCCATTCACTCACTTCACAGTCACTGACATCCTACTGTGGGCAGGAGGCTGCGGGGCACTATGTTGAGGATACTGCAGCAAAAAAACAGACAAGATTCCTGCTCATGAGGAGCTTATGCTGAAGTTCAGAGAAACAGAAAAAATAAGTAGAGAGATAAATGAACAAGATCACTTCAAACTGTGATGAACTCAATAAAAGAACTAAAAAATAGAGACATAGTGAAGATTGAGTACAGGGGGCTGCTTTAAAGAGAATGACCAGGGAAGGTTTCTCAAAGGAGAGAAACCAGACAGATCTACCATGAACTCAGTGAAGTGTAAGCTTCAAGGGCCCTTCCTAAGCCCCCTATTTTATTGAGTGTTTGTAATTTAGTATCTTTTCTTCCAAGAGTGACCTCCAAATTGTGTAAGCCATAGCGACCTGAAAAACCTGTATCTTACCCTAACTTAAATCTAAAAAATGAGAAGGAACAAATCAGGAGAAGATGTCGACAAAGGGTATTCCAGGCAAAGGGTACTGTGTGCAAAGGTCCTGAGGTAGGAACAAGAAACTAAAAGCCTGATGTGGCCCTATGGGAGTGAGAAATGGGAAGACTGGGATATGATCAGAGGGCAATAAGCCCAGATTGCTTCTAGACCATGGTAAGGAGTTTGGATTTTATTAGAACCACTAAAGTGGTGTTAAACAGGGAAGAAACATGATTTCACTTGCTCTAGCTGCTGAGCAGAGAATAGATGGTAGGGGCAAGAGTGGAAACACAGAGTCAGTTTTGGAGGTGAGAGATGGTGGTGATTGGATCAGAGAGAGGCATTTCCGGTTCCTCTCTCCATCCCAGCATGAGCTTGTCCAGAGCTAGAGTTTGGTAAACATTTGTCAAGTGAACAAATGTCTCCAGATCGCCTGCTCCCAAGAGCAGTCTCCACACGAGATAGAGCCCACTATACCCTGATCATTCACACTGTGGTCCTTGGATCAGAAGCCTCAGCATCACTTCAGACAAAGCAGCATCTGCTTGTTTCAAATGCAGAATCTCGGGCCCCAGACCAGTTCTATTGTATCCGAATCCACATCTTAACAGTCTCCCCAGGTGATTCACGAACACACTGAAGTCTGAGAACTGTTGGGCCTCAGCATGCTACCAGCCACGTATGTGCCTGATTTAATACCTCCTTGGCTCCCCTTGCACAAGATCAAGTTCATGCTCTGTTCCACCTCATCTCCCACCGTTCTCTGCTACATGCTCCACTTTGGCCACAATGAATTTCTTGCTGCTTCCCTAAAAATTCTATTTCTCCTCAAATCTCAGTGCTTTTGTCCCTACTGAGAGTACCTTTCTCCTATTGCTTTACCTAGAAAAATCTTGCCTTTGAGGCCTAATCTAAAGAGTGCTTCCTCTGGGGTACCTTCTCTGATTGCCACAGGCAAGATGAGTTGCCTTCTTTTCTGGGTCCCCATACACTGGACATATTCCTCCGCATATCACCTGACACACTATGTTTTAAGTATTGATTTCTGTGGCTGTTTCCTTAGATAGGAGCTTCTTGGGGACAGAGACTAGAACTGTTTCACCTCTTTACTCCCAGGGTGAGGCACCTAGGAATGAATGAATGACCATACTCCTGATGACTATTCCAAAGAGCCTGGCACAGAGGAAATGTGCAGTCTCTCTGGGGGAGATGCACTGGGGAATGAGTTGGGGAGAAAAAGGCCTTTGGAGTCAGAAAGACCTGGCTTTATGCCTGGCTCACCACTTCCTTGCCATATGAACTTGGACAAGTAACTTCACCTCTCTGAGCCCCAGTTACTTAATTTGAAAATCTCACAATCCTCACAATGGCTCCAAAGGTAAGTATGCAAAGTGACTAGAACAGGGTCTGAGCCACAAATGACCAGGTCTCCCTCTCCCCACTGGCCCCGCTGCATGGAGCCAGGAAAGGGGACTATGGGACACTACTGACCCAGGGGCTTTGGCTCACACTGGCTCTCCTGCCAGCTCCCGGCAGAACCTCCAACTAATGCCAATAAAACTTTCAACAGCTCGGGAAGGGGATGAGCATTTGGAGGGAGGAGGAGTTTAATACATGGGCTCAGTTCCCTGTTGGATCAAGGCTGGGCAGCTGGCCCAGGCAGAGTCCTCACCAGGGGGGGTAGGGTAGGCAGACCCTAAACAATCATGGAGACAGAAGAACTCTGCTATCTGGATCTACCCTTTGCCCTGCACAGTGTTGGGCCCCCACCCGCACTGGTAACATTCCCAGTCCCTAGGGAACCTGGAGAAGGGCGTTCTCATCCACATCTGAGCAGTCAGAGGGGAGACAATTGGGAGCCAGGCAGAAAGAAGTATGTGCTGGTTAATTCCCCAGAACTGACTGTAGGTCAGGAAATTGGGTTTACCAGTCAGGCTAGCCCCTAATATCTGAAGCCAATTGAAGTCAAGAGTACAAAAGTCTAAATATTTATAAAGTAAAAATTGGACACGTCCAAGTTTGTCCATAGCCCTTGCACCAGCAGCTCCTTACAGCCCTGCAGGCCTGAGGGTACATTCGCCAACACAGCATGGGCTACAAGTGGTGGCAGCTGAGGAAGTTAGGTTCCTAGTGGGCACCCTGCCTTGGATCCAGTATACTTTGCTCTGTGGGGCACATGTGGCTGGAGAGGAGCCAGAACCAGCCCACTCAAAGTCAGAGGTTGGGGCACCATTTACTGGTTAAATGAACAGACATTTCTTCTTTTTTTTTTTTGGCAGTTTTTGGCTGGGGCTAGGTTTGAACCCGCCACTTCCAATACATGGGGCTAGCGCCACCCGGACAGACACTTCTTACCCATGATCATATATCCTCCTCAAATCAGCTTCGTGAGGTAAGTTTTATGTGTGCAAGTGCCCATTTTTCCAGGGAAGAAATTAAGGTTAGAGAAGAAAACAGACTTGTCCACAGTCACACATCTAGGAAGTGGCAGACTTGGAGTTTTAAACTCCAAGGCTTGTCCTGACCTCCTAAACCAAGCTATGGCACCTGCTGGAATCAAATTACTCCTTGGCCAATTTGTCCACTCACAGGCCTGTCTTATGGCCTGAGAACAGGAGCTGCAGATGCTGTGAGGCTGTAAGAAGAGATGCCTTTGACCTAGGGCACCCTGCCTTTGCCTTTTCTCCCTGAAGACGGAAAGGCACTAGGACAAAAGGTAGTTTGTGTGCTCTGTTCTGTGTCTGTCTGACTCCTACTTGGCAGCACCAGAGCTGGAACCAAAGCCTGGACCAACCACTACACTCACTCTGAGTCTCTGTATCCTCATTTATAAAATGCAGATTTTTTTTTTTTTGAGACAGGGTCTTATTCTCTTGCCCAAGTGAGAATGCCATGGCCTCAGCCTAGCTCACAGCAACCTCAAACTCTTGGGTTCAAGTGATCCTTCTGCCTCCCAAGTAGCTGGGACTACAGGTGCCTGCCACAACACCCAGCTAATTTTTCTATTTTGGGTAAAGACGAGGTCTCATTCTTGCTCAAGCTGGTCTTGAACTCTTGAGCGCAATCAATCCTTCCACCTTGGCCTCCCAGAGCATCAGGATTACAGGCATGAGCCACCAAGCCTAGCGAAAATGCAGATTTTTTAAATGTACCTCAGAGAAATGGAAATTAAGAAAACATTTATAATAGGATCAAAATGAATAAAAAAACTTGGGAATAAACTTAACCAAGGGGGCAAAATACTTATACACTTTAAAGTACAAAACATTGCTGAAAGAAATTAAAGATGACGGCCAGGCACAGTAACTCCCGCCTATAATCCCAGCACTCTGGGATATCAAGGTGGGTGGATTGAGCTCATAAGTTCGAGACCAGCCTGAGCCAGAGTGAGACCCTATCTCTAAAAATAGCCAGGCATTGTAGCAGGCACCTTGTAGTCCCAGCTACTTGGGAGGCTGAGGCAAGAGAATCTCTTGAGCCCAAGAGTTTGAGGTTGCTGTGAGCTATGACACCACGACACTCTACCAAAGGCGACAAAGTGAGACTCTGTCTCAAAAAAATAAATAAATAAAAGAAACTAAAAATGACACAAATAAATGGGAAGACATCCCAAGTCCATGAGTCAGAAGACTTAATAGTGTTAAGCTGTCCATATTTGGGACTGCAAAGTAATACAGCCTCTTTGGAGAGAAGTATGAAGAATCCTCAAAGAACTCAAATTAGACTTCTCATTTCAGCCCACAATGCCATTACTAGGCATCTATCTTGAAGAAAAAAATCATTTTATCATAAGGACATATGCACTAGATTGTTTATCACAGCTCAATTTACAATCGACAAGATGTGGAAACAACCTAAATGCCCATCAATTCAGGAATGGATTAACAAACTGTGGTATAAGCATACCATGGAATACTATTCAGCCATAGTTTGGGCGGTGCCTGTGGCTCAGTGAGTAGGGCACCGGCCCCATATACGAAGGGTGGCAGGTTCAAACACAGCCCCAGCCAAACTGCAACAACAAAAAAAATAGCCGGGCGTTGTGACCTGTGGTCCCAGCTACTTGGGAGGCTGAGGCAAGAGAATCGCCTAAGCCCAACAGCTGGAGGTTGCTGTGAGCTGTGATGCCATAGCACTCTACCGAGGGCAACAAAGTAAGACTCTGTCTCTAGAAAAAAAAGTTGATGACTTCACATCTTTTGTATTAACCTGGATGGAGTTGAAACACATTCTTCTCCGTAAAGTATTACAAGAATGGAAAAGCAAATATCCAATGTACTCAATACTAACATGAAGCCAGTAGATGATCTAATTCATGCCCACATAGGAGAAAAATTCATTTCAATTCAAGTTGTGGGGAGGAGGAACAAGGAAGGGTTTGGGGTGCTAACACTGCATGGGCACCATGTAGGGGTATATGGTACACCTTTTGGATACAGGACATAGCTACAAGAGGGACTCTACCTAACAAATTCGAATATTGTGATTTGGTCATTTGTACCCTCACATGAACCTGAAATTAAAAAATTAAATTAAATTTTTAAAAAATGTCCATAATACCTAAAATGTTCTACAGATTCAATACAATGCCTATAAAAATCTCAATATTGGGCCAGGTGTGGTGGCTCATGTCTGTAATCCCAGCACTCTGGGAGGCTGAGGCAGGTGGATGGCTTGAGCTCAAGAGTGTGAGACCAGCCTGAACAAGAGCAAGACCCAGTCTCTACTAAAAATAGAAAAACTGGGGCAGCTCCTATGGCTCAAAAGGGTAGGGCGCTGGTCCCATATGCCAGAGGTGGCAGGTTCAAACCCAGCTCCGGCCAAAAAAAAAAAAAAAAAAAAAAAAGGCAAAAATAAATAAATAAAGCTTATCTTTAAAAAAAAAAAAAAAATAGAAAAACTGAGGCAAGAGGATAGCTTGAGCCTAAGAGTTTGAGGTTGCTGTATGCTATGACACCAGGGCACCAAAGAGACTCTATCTCAAAAAACAATAAAATAAAGTTCTTTTAAAAAAAAAAAAAAACCTCAATATCATTTTTTATAGAAATAAAAAAAATTCTAAAATTCATATGAAATCTAAAAGGACCCCAAATAGCCAAAACAATACTGAGAAAGAACAAAGCTGGGGGCAGCGCCTATGGCTCAAAGGAGTAAGGTGCGGCCCCATATACCGAAGGTGGTGGGTTCAAACCCAACCCCCACCAAAAAAAAAAAAAAAAAAAAACAAAGCTGGAGGCCTTACAATTCCTGATTTAAAAACATATTCCCAAATTGCAGTGACCAAAATAAAGTGGTATTGGCATAAAGACAGACATATAGATGAATGGACCAGAACAAAGAGCCCAAAAATCAACCCTCACATCTATAGTCAAATAATTTTTTTTTTTTTCAATTTTTGACCGGGGCTGGGTTTGAACCCGCCACCTCCAGCATATAGGGCTAGCGCCCTACTCCTTTGAGCCACAGGTGCCGCCCATCAAATAATTTTTGACAAGTGGGTCAAGACTACACCATGGGGAAAGAATAGTCCCTTCAACAAATGGTGCTGGGAAAACTGCATATTCACCTGTAAGAGAATGAAGATGAACTCTTATTGTGCACCATATACAAAATAAAACTTAAAAATTAAAGACCTAGGCTTGGCGCCTGTGGCTCAATCGGCTAAGGCACCAGCCATATACACCTAAGGTGGCGGGTTCGAATCCTCAGCCCAGCCCGCCAAACAACAATGATGGCTGCAACCAAAAAATGACCGGGTGTTGTGGCAGGCGCCTGTGGTCCCAGCTACTTGGGAGGTGGAGGCAGGAGACTTGCTTGAGCCCAGGAGTTGGAGGTTGCTATGAGCTGTGATGCCATGGCACTCTACCCAGGGGGATAGCTTGAGGCTCCGTCTCAAAAAAAAA
>CAUYQV010186428.1:0-15299 GCA_963574575.1 Galagoides demidoff | reverse complement strand
TAGACATTCAGCCTCACTCCCCATAATAGCTATGGGAGTCACAGCCCTCCTTCCACAGCAACTGATTTAGTTTAGTGTGTGCTCTGTGTTTGACCATGCAGCAGTCTCCTGTGCCATCTCCAGTTGCTTTTTTTTTTTTTTTAGATACTATCTTTCTCTATTGCCCTGGGTAGAGTGCTGTGGCATCATAGCTCACAGCAACCTCAAACTCCTGGGTTCAAGCGATCCTCCTGTCTCAGCCTCCCAAGTAGCTGGGAGTACAGGTGCCCACCACAATGCATGGCTCGTTTTTCTACTTTTAGTAGAAATGGGGTCTTACTCTTGTTCAGGCTGGTCTTGAATTCCTGAGCTCAAGCAATCCACCTGCTGTGGCCACCCCAAATGAAATCTCAGGATTTCCTATAAAACAAGGATCTCTGTAGAGCCTCCTGGACTGAGGCAAGAAGGCCGGGACACAGACCTGGTCAGGTTGACAGACTGCTGCAAAAATCCAGACAGGAAAGGGCAGGTGCTTGGTACTGAGACTGAGGCAGTACAGAGCCACACACCCCAGAGGCTGAGTTGACATACAATCCACAGGACATGGTGTAAGGGACAAGGAACAGGAAACCGTCAAGGCTGTCATCACCCCCCATGTTGGGGGAGGAGTAGAGAGGAGATGCACAGGTAGAGTATCTCAGCTACTACTGCATAGCTACTGCTTAAACACCAACCCACCACTATTTTCACCAGGGCACAAGTCAGCTGGACAGGCTCTGCTAGGGTCAGGTTGATCTAGGGTGGCTCTGGCAGGACCAGCTCCTTTCTGCTTCATGTGGTGTGCCATCTGTCAGCAGGCTAGCTAGGTACATCCTCATGGTGGCAGCAGGGCTTTGAGAGGGAGGTTGTAGAACCCCTCTTGGCTTAGGCTCTGAAGCTTACCATGTTCTGTTGGCCAAAGCCAAGTACTAAGTCCAGCTGATATTCACAGGGTGGGGATGCATGGCACCCCTCCATGGAGACATGCTCATAATCACTGTAGAGGACCTGGGTACAGGGATGGGGAACCAGGAGCAATTGTGGCAATCTATCCACCATGCATGCAGTCTGCTTTGCCAGGTTGCATTGGAGGCATCTATAGATGTCCAAGCTGTTTAGACACAGCTGGGCTCAGCAGACTATCTGACTATCAGCAGACAATGTAGCAGGATGGGTGGACACTGACCTGAAACAGCTAGCCGAGGAGAGGGGGGCCCTGGGAAACTGAGGCTCAGCAGCTACAGAAGATGAGGGAGCACATGTGAGCCTTGCAGCTAGGGAGGACAGGGTTTGAGGACACAGAGAGGGCCGGTGAGGTGACTCTGGCCAGTCCGAAGGGACTGGGAAGTGAAAGGGCACTGAAGGGTGAGCTGGGTAGGTAGGAGGCCAGGCTCTGTCAGCACCTTACAACCCCACAGCTGGCTCTGTTAGGTGGGGGCTCTGCAGATGTCTGGATGAGGCTGTGAAGACAAGTAGTGACTCTGAAGAGCAGGCAGAGGCTGTCATACCCTGGCATCCTGGCTGAGCATTTTCCACATTTGGGACCTGTGGGCTGCTTTGTCAACTAGCTAGGAGTTTCCTTAGATGCAGACAGACACCAGAGAGGGGCTCTACCCAGTGACTCCCGCCCCCCAGCCTGGTGTGACTCAGCTGCAAGCCCACCCTTTGTGGGAGTGCCCTTGGCAAGAGTACCTGTGATTGACCCAGAGGGGCGAGCCTAAGGCTTTAGCCTCGTGCTTTTTGGAAAGCCTGGTTCAGTCCCAGAACAGTATCTGGCCTGAGCAGAGAGAAGGGGAATAGCTGATGCCCACCTAATGGAAACCAATATGGGCAGTTTGCAGGTCTGAGGCACCCACAGCTTCTGGCACAAGACAGGCTAAGCCTGCCCCTGCCCAACCACCTTGTTTGCTGTCTACCACCTGTCATGGTGGCCACCCCAAGGAGCCCCAATATGAGCAGGAAGAATGTGATGGGGGCACAGCACTCCTTTGGCCTTTGCAGCCTCCTGGCTTTTTATAGGTTTGGGGAAGCCAGGGCCTCCCTTGGTGGCCAGCAAGGAAGCAGGGACTCACTGGACAGTAGCACAGACACATGGGTGGCCATGCTCTGCTGTCCTCTCTTGTCACCTCAGCAGTCACAGTGCTCTGGTACCCATACACTTGGAGGGATTCACTCAGACCTGAGACCTCTGTGTCCCCTCCTCCCCCTGCCCCCCAGAAAAACAAGCCCTTGAATCCTGGGCACCTGCTCTGTGCCACAGTGTGAGGCCCCATGATAGGTACCAAGGCTTAGAAAGTTATCTGATGCTCAGATCCAGGACTGTGATTCTGCAACCCAGTATGTCTACAGGCACCAGGAGCAAGTGGTCCATACCTAGCCAGGTGGGGCTTTCATAGCAGGTGTCAACCAGAATGGGGTGGGGGAGGGCTTAGCTAGGGAGTCAGGGGGAGGCCTCAGGTGATGGGGGGACAGTCCATGTGGCACTTGGTGAAGACTTAATTGTGGAGGCGGGGAGGGGTGGGGGCTGTGATTTTGTTAGGTTTTAAGCAGGATGGGATTTCGTCTGAGACCCAGCCCTGCTGCTGTGAGACCACCCTGTCCTAAGCACTGCAACATCTTTTGGTCACAGGTTGCATATTCATCGAAGAGAACTTTTCTTTGAAATGTCCCAAACATAAGGTAGGTGACCACAGTGATCTCTGGGAGCGGGGTTGGGCAGGAGAGGAACCCCCCTCTTCTGGACCCCCAGTGGGCCCCCCAGGATCCCTGCCCACAGCCTTCGGGCTGGTGGGCACATGGCGGGTCCTCAGGGAGCGGGCAAAGGGGGAAGGGGAGGGACAATCCCCGGAACAGCCTCCCTGCAACTCCCCCTAGGTAGGGGACAAGAGGGCAGGCAGGGGTAATAAGGTACAGTGCAGGTGGAGGTTGACAGGCTGGAGCCTCCTGCAGAAAGAGACCCCAGCGTCTGGGTATAGATGGGGTGGGGACGCGTCAAGGGCGGGGCCTATGGCGTGGGACGACCCTCAGTAAGCGGCCTTTGTTGCAGAGATTGCCGTTGTAATGCACCCCAACGTCCAGGGGAAGCCGCTGGAGTCCGTCTGCCGCCGCCGAGGGAGAGGAGCCGCCGGCGCAGCCCCCGGGCCTTGGAGCTGCTCCCAGCGGGGGCCCAAAGCCGATCCTTGATCTAGGTTCCGGATCTTGGATCCGGCCGCCAAGGGCTCGTACCGGCGGCCCCGGGTTGGGAAGAAAACCCGTTCCGGAGCTGCCTGCTCCCGGAACCGGACGGCACAGGGTATTCTCACCCACACCCTAGGGGCCAGGCTTGGAGAGGGGAACCCGCAGAGCGGCCAGACTCCTTGGGGCGCTCAGCTTCCGGTGGGGGTGGGAGCCGCTGTGACCTGGGAACGCTTTACCCCCAGAAGTTCCAAGACCGTGGCGCACATTCCACCGGGCGCTGCTGCCACCCCAGTCGGTCGTAGCATACAGCTGGGCGCCCTAAGCGTGGAGATGGGGCCCGGACGGCCCTGGAAGAAGCCGAGGGTGGCTCCTGGCTCCGTGAACGAGGCGGGGTTAAACGAAGTCTTTCTGAAGAGGGCTGGGCCGGCGGCAGAGGGAGCCGGAGGCTTTGGAACAGACCTTCCCGAGCGCGTCCAAGCGCCCAAAGCTCTCGTTGGGCTGGAGCAAAGCTTAGGGTTGTCCTCGGCCTCTGCTCAGGGGATGCGGGTTCCCCGGTGTAGGCGAAACTGGGACACCTTTTAGCTTTTGTTCGTCCCTTTCCCAGCCCAGCCCACCCCTGGAGCCCAGCCTGGGAGCGCAAAAGGAAAGGATACTGTCCTGAGCGCATCTCTGGTTGAGCCAGGATTGTCCCTCTGCACCACCAACAGGGACCACAGGGCCCACTTGGTCCAGAAACAGCAGGGACAGCGCTAGATTTGTGTACAAAACCTGTGTACCCCTCTATATATATGTTACATAGAATGTATATATGTTGGGAACATGCTCGCTTCTCCTGTCGCCGCCATGCGTCCTGCAGCACAGAACCCCAACGGGCCTTTGCCAGGGAGGTGGCTACTGCAATGCCTCTTACCCATGCAGCCACCACTGGCCCAGACCAGTCCCCGCCAGTCTGTCTGTCTGCCTGTCTGTACATGTCCTCAGCTCTGTCCACGCTTCAATAGGCCTGACGCAGCCCCCAGCCCGGGGCCGCCATAGTAATTTCCTGTATATAGGACTGTAAAATGGTAAACGTGTGTATTATATCTGGCCTCGTTATATAGTGTATATATATGTATACATATACATATATATAATATATATGAAGACTGTAAATGTTAAGACGACTAGTGTTCTTATTAGTATATTGCTTCACACTGAAGATTGTGTGTATCGAGCTGTTTCTAAAAGATGTTTATTTTCCTTAAGAGTAAAAAACAGTCATTGCATTCAGAAAAAAAAGTCAATAAAGATACAACGATTGTTTTGGAAAGTGTGCAGCCTGTGGATTCTGACCAGCTTTCCCTGGGAGAGCACCCAGGCTTTAGCTGGGGGTGGGTGGGAGTCTGCCCCTTTCTTTAAGGATAGCAACTGCCTGCAGCCAGACTGCCACCCCCATGTGTTCACCAGGGAGGTACAAGGCTTCCCCAGCTATGTGAGATAAGCAGGGGACAGAGTTGGAGGTATGACACCCAGACATTTAGAGACCTAAGTTGTAGCTCCTGTCACACAGATCCCTGAGGATGCTGAGTCCATCCTCCCCTGTCACCCTGGGTCCTGATGGGGACAGAGCTGGAAAGTGAGAAGGCGCAACTGGGCCCATCAAGGCCCCAAGGCTGATCAGCTCAAAGACGGCCCAGGGATCAGTAGGACAGGTGAACGGGAGGTCAGCCAGCCCTTCCAACTAACCCCCAGTGAAGGAGGTAAATGTTTTCCCTTTCTGGTGGGTAGGGGATGGGAAGCCTTTGCCTAGGGGCTGGAGGAAGGCCCAAAGGACTCTGGCTGGTCAGCATGTCTATCAGTTGGGGCACACACCCTCCTCTCCAAAAGAACAAAACCTAGATTATAAATAATTTCATTTTATTCTCTGTACAAAATTCAACCTATGAAAATAAAGTTTGCAAAACGCAAAGTAGTATGTAAGCCTCAGAGGCCAAGAGGCCAGTGCACGCTGATCTAGACTATGTACAAGTCTCCCCAGAATGGGGAGAGGCGCCTTGGGGCAGGACGTCTTTTGCAGGCTGGAAGCTCCCATTGGCCCTCTGGCTTAGTGAAGCATACCCATTCCCCATCTAGACAGGAGGGGAAAAAACACCTAGGTGCCTGCCCACCAAGGAAGAGGAGCAGAGCCAGCTAGCCCCTGCAACACCCCGGTGGGCCACCAGAGGTCAGCACTGTCCTGGCCACCACTCACAGGAACCGAGAACAGGCTGGGGTGGTGGGGTCATGCCCCAAGCCTTCCAAACGGAAAGACAAAGGTCCCCAAGGGTTCCCACATGCCAGGAACAATGGAGCCAAGGCTGAACTATGGAGATCAGGGTCTACAGTGCCCCTTTGGCCTTCAAGGTTCAGACCCAGATCACAGGCCGCTGGAGTCCAAGGCCTGAGAAACAGAAAAGCAGCGGCCAGGAAAGCCACCAGGAGTCTAGCTGGAGGTGACGGTGGTCCCGCCACCCAAGCGCATGAGCATCTGCTGGCAGTCGTGCAGCAGCTGGCGATCACCCAGCTTCTCCAGTGTACGTGCCGCCTCAGCCAGCATACCCACACGCTGCCCTGGAGCTGACAGGAAGCCAGGTGGCAGGTAGCAGGAGGCCAACAACAGGGCCTCAGCATGCTCTCGCCGCGTGGGCCGAGGCTCCAACTCCGCAACTACTGCTGGGCCTATGCAGAGAGGCTATGTCAGTCAGGTCGAAGTCTGGACACAGCTGCCCAGTGCAGCAGAAGTCAGGGCACTGATGCTTGTATTGTACGTAAGCAAATGGGGTTTGCAGTTCCCCCTCTCTCCACCACAATCTCAGGCACACCCGCGAAGCTTCAGACCCCTCCCTGGAGCCTATCCAGAACATGGACTCAGAGCCATGCTTACACAGTGGTGTGTCCCACAAATGACAGTCACCCCCAACCAATTTCTCAAGAAAGGTGACACCATCAGGCCACCTGGGCAAGGAAAACATCCCTACATGTGTAGCTGTCCCTTACCTCCTTTGCTGCCCAGGCCTGCCCGGCGTCTCAGACTGCGGTCCAGGAGCTGGTGCGTTCGCGTAGGGCTGGCCCCTGCCATCAACCGGGCAGTGGCCTCATGTAGGAAGACCTGGGTGAGTAGGGCCAAAGAGTCCAGGTTCAGGGCTACACACACACTGCTTCATGTCCCTACTGTAAAGCAGAGGGGCTTGCCAGTACTTACCCTCCGCATGGCAGGCCGGAAGCTCTGTGCCAAACGCCTCAAGCCACTCAGGTCTCGCTGGAAGCCACGCAGCTCAAGGGCAGAGGCCTGCATCCCGCCATTGGTGCCCTGGGACATCTGGGTGGGTGTGGGAGGTTGCTGCTGCCGCCACAGGCTGGTACGTACCACAAGGAGCAGGTCACACAGGAACAGCTGCACAGCCTGAGGATGGCAGGTGGCTGGGGTCATGGGGGCTCCAGCTCTGGGAGGGGCAGGGTGGGGGGCCACGGTGCCAGGGGCCGGCCCCGGGCTGCACTGCCGAGGCACTGCACCCGCCTCACACACATGCAATGCAACAGCAATGCACCACGGGGGCGCCCGCCTCTCTACTAGGCCCCCACGCCCGCCCACCAGGGGAGCAGCCACCCAGCCCTCTTAATGCTGGTACTCCAAGGAGTCCCTGCACCATCCCCGATTCCACTTCTTCCCCTGGGCGCGGGGAAACTGAGGCCAGATAGGGACAGCCATCCTCCCCTGGACTCAAGTCTTAGCCAAAAAGCAAAGTCAGCTGGCTGCAGTCCTGCAAAGCATAGGCTAGCCCCACAGTCTTCTGCTGCCCCTGAGGGGGAATGACGGGGGAATAGAAAGCCATGATCCCCTACCCCTGCCAGGCCCCTGACTCCACCCCTTACCTTGTCAATGGAGCTGCCAATTGGGGTGGTGGCCAGGCTGTCCCGCAGGTACCCACTGGCCTTCTCACAGATGGCCAGGCTGGCCGGGGCAGACTCTGCCTTGGTACAGCCCAGCAAGGCCCGGGCAGCCTTGAAGGAGTGCAGAGCTGCCCTGGGCAGGGGTCTCCTGTTGGGCGCAGGGGCAGAGGAGTACACATCAGACTATGCCACAGGCCATAACTCCCCACTACCCTGCTTCTGGCTTCCTGGGGGAGAAAGGGTGGTGACTCCACCTCACAGAAAAGACTGGTGAAAGCACAATGCCAAGGGGCCAGGAAGGGTTGGGCCCAGGGCCATGGCAGAAAAGTCTAGCTGTGTACTCACTCAGACTCCTGCAGGGCACGGGGCAGGTGCTCTACCAGTGGGTACAGTCTCTCAGCCGCCTCCTCATCCCGCCTCAGCCAGTGAATCACCACAGCCGTCAGTGAGGCCCACCACTTGGCCACTGGGTCTGTGCCTGCAGAGGAAGGAAACCGCTAAGCCCTCAGCCACTCTGTGCTCAGAGCTGAGCAGGGGTCCAGGGCAGGGGCCTAGGGTCTCACCCATGTTGGTAGCCATGCTGGAGTTGATGGGGAGGCTGCAGACAGGAGTGTTAGCAGCGTCACAGCAGCTATTCAGTAGCTGGAGGTACCCAAGGGCATCCAAGAACTCTCTGTTACAGGAAAGACTGGGTGTCAGGCAGATGGCAAGTGTTCTAGAGAGGTGCTGGCCCTCCCCACCCCAACAGCACAGCCTGACCCCCTAGCTCCGCAAAGTGCCACTGTCTCCTCCTGCCAGGCTGGTGGGAAAAATGAGATCCAGAGAGGAACTAAGGACACATAGTGAGTGGACAGCAGCCCAGGCTCTGGCCACCTACACAGGTCCCTAGACATAGCTATTCTTAGACAGACATGCTGGAGTTGTCTTGCCTAAGAAAAGAGCACACAGACACTCACCTGTCCCCATCAGCTAAGCCAGGGCTGGGGCTGGGCTGTGCCATACAGTTCAGTGCTTGCTCCAAAAGATGTTCACGAAATAGCTGAGTCACCTGTGCCAGGGGGTCCACTGTGGGAAGGAGTGGGTAAGTGGGACAGGGATTGGAAACCCCACCCCTCCTCTCCATGTGCCCCTCTACATATTAGGGTTTTTTTTCCCCAGCAGGCTGGTCACACATAGGGTAGGTCAGAAGTGCTGGCTTGGCTCTGGGAGCATCCCCCACCAAAGACAGAGAGAAGCTGGTAGATAAATACCCAAGCTGCTGCCCAGTAGGATAACAGGGAGGCCTGCCCTCACTGCCTCCAAAAAGCACCTGCCGGATTAGGTGCTTTTTACTGGCTCTGCCCCTTCCCCGTCTCACTTCCTCACTCCCCATCAGTGATGCCTAGGGCCACCGCCCACCTGCCCTGCCTGGAATAGAGGCCTCAACAGCCCTTCCCCTCCCTGCAGCCCCCACAGCAGGGAGATGGACTGGGATGGACAGAGACATCCAGAGACACAGGGGTGAGGGACAGGACAGGGGACAGAGAGGGATGAGAGAGCACCTGTATTTCCAGCCAAGCTGTATAGGCTCTCCCGCGGGGCACTGCAAACAGCCCAGTCCCCATCCACAAAGAAACGGTGGCCCATGGGGTGGCAGAGCCACTGCATGGCAAGAGGCACTGAGCCACTCTGTGCCAGGCAGGCCTGACGTGCACTGCTGAGGAAGAAACGCTGTGGGGAAAGGAGCTGGGCTGTCACACTGGATTGAGGTGGCGGCTCAAACCCAGACCTGGCCCCAAGTTGGCCTGTAGCCCACCTGGTACCAGCCACCTCATCCTGATAGCCCCTTGCCAGGGACCCTCTGGGAGAACTACAAAGATAAGCCCCTGGCCCTATCCCCACCAGCCCTCCACCCACTCACTGTCAAAAAATGCAACGACCGTGGGAGACTGGTCTTGACTCTCAGTGCAACCGCTACATAGATCTCTGCCAGTGTTACCACAGACATGGCATCCCCTGCACACTCCGCCAGATTCAGGGCACTCAGTGCCAGGTTGGTGGCAGTGAAGTGCCCACCTGTGTACTTTCCTGGAAAGCAGATGGGCATGAGGCTGGTGTGCTTAGGTGGCAGGGAGCCCCTGAGGCCCTGCTCCATGCCCGCTCATACCCATGGTATGCAGCTGGTGCAGCTTATGGTACACAAGGGCCGCATCTCGAGTGCTAGCACGCACATCAGCCTGCAGGGCATAGTCCTTTTGCAGGCCCCCTGCCCGGCCGGCCAGCCAGCGGCCCACCCAGAGACGCTGTAGCAGGTGGCGGATAAGGTTCCAGAGCAGGCTACAGGCCAAGTCCAGGTGGGAAGTGGGCAGGGGCCGTCCCAGTGCCCTCAGGGCCAACCACAGCTGCTGTGTAGCCTGGGCAAAGTCCCCCTGGGAAGGAAGATTTTTTTCAGGTGACAAGAGATCAGACCATCTCCCCTCTATCTCTTAAGAGTCCTCTACCCCAGGCTTCCGAGAGTCATTGGGGGTCTGAGGGTGACAAGAGTGGGGACAACAGGGCAGGTGTGTGGTGTGCACAGAGAGCAGGGAACAGGGGCTAACACCCAGCACTTTCCCAGCCAGGGGTCCTGGTGCTGCCTAGGTCCCTCCCTTATCCACCCTGCCCCAGGCAGGCCCTCACCCGAGCCAGGTCCAAGTCAGCCTGCTTGCGATGCCTCCAGAAGTCCACAGCAGGGCCAGAGTGGGGCCGTGTAACTGGTTCTCCATAAACAAAGAGCAGCACCAAGGAGACCAGCACCAGCAGCCCATTGAGGAGCCAGACTAGTGGGGGTAGCAGCCACTGGGCCCAGCCAGGGCCATCTGTGGGCAGAGAGAAGGGCTGGGGACCCAGGTCTCAGGAAATACAGAGTCCCAAACCCACAAGCCTAGGGCCTACAGCCCCAAGTGACCTCCCCAAGGACGTCCAGGCTAGTCTGTCCTACCTCTGCCCTCGGTGCCCAGCATGTTGCGCCCAGGACTGTGGTAGACACTGGTGGCATCTGAGGGGTCAGGAACTTCCCAGCCCCCTAGCAGGGAGGCCAAGGGGTTGCAGGATAGGCAAAGGAAAACAAGTGTGCACAAGGCCAAGCGGGAGCGGTCCAGCATGCCCCGGCTCTGCTCCGGCTGCACCTGGTAGGGGCAGGCAGGCTGGTGAGAGCAGAGTCGGGGGGGCGCCTCAGAGAGCACGGGGCTGGGCAGGAGAGAGCAGGATGCCACCTTGTGGAACCCTACCCAGCTCCAGGCCTGTTATTCCATCTATAAAATGGGAAGTAGGATCTATTAGGGGTCTCCTCCTGATCCTGTCCTGGGTGTTCAGAGGTTATTGCTGGGGGTGGGGAAAGGTCTAGCATTGCAAGGTCCAACCTGGTTGTCCTCAAACACTGGACTCTCAGGCTCCGAGTCACTACCACTGCCACCGCTGCCCCTGCTACCAAGGGACAAAGGGCTGCTCTGGGAAGGTGAGCCTGCATCTGAGGGTGGTGGTGTCAGCGTGTCTTCCACCTCAGTCTTCATGCCCTCCATGAGCACGTCTGTGTTTCCTCCACTGCCGTAGGTCGACACCAGATCCTTCAGAGATTCTGTAGGCCAAAAAGGAACAGAGCTGGGAGAGAAGGTTGCACACACTACCCCAAATCAGGCTTAGGGCTGAGGGGCAGGGAGCTGGCCCCAGAATCTGAGACAGGGCTAGGTTAGGGCCCAAGGAGGAGCTAGGGCCCTGGTAGGGCCAGAACTGACCAAGGGACTGGAGCTGAAGGTGAGGGCAAAGCCAAAGAGGGGGCCTGTGGCAAGGCCAGAGCTGGGGCAGGGTAGGGCTGGAGGAAAAGCCAAAGGCAGGGGCAGATCAGGCTGGACTCACTGCTCTTTTGGACAGCAGTACGCAGGCTCAGGTTCTCTTGCTTAAGTTTCTGGTTGCTGTGTTGCAGAAAGCGGATGTAGTCTATGGCTTTGCGCAAGACGGCAGATTTATTCAGCTGCAGGAGTGGGAGGAGAGCATGCAGGTGGCCAGTCAGGTTGGTAGCAGGCACTTAACAAGGAGACGAGGAGCTGCTTTGTAACACAGCTATGTCAGGACCTTCACACTTGTTCCTTTTACCTAGAACGGTCCTCTGCAGTAGTACCTGCCTCCCAGGACAGGCATAACATCTAATGTGAAACTCATGCAGCAGTGTGTGGCTAGCTGCCACTATCATCACCGTCTTCAGGCCGTACTCCCTTCCTCCTTCCAGTCTTTGCTCAGACAGCATCTTAGGGAGGCCTTCCCTGACCACCTGATTGAAATTTGCACCTCCTAGAACCTTTACCTGCTTTGATTCCACCCTAGCATACTTTTAACTCAGGGTGGGTCCAACCTTTTTATTCCTTTGGCTGCACACTAGAAGAATAAGAATTGTCTTGGACCACACAGCAAATACACAAACACTAACAAATCTGATTAGCAGGAAAAAAGGTCTGTGCATACTTCTCATGATACCAGACACCACAGATAAGCAAAAAGAGTCCTCATTGAATCAGCATGTGGCCTGCAGGCTGCAGGTTGGGCACCCAGCAGTCTAGCAGTCTAATACTTCCTTACTCTTTCTGTTGGCGGGCCATCTCCCCCACCAGAATGGCAGTTCCTCCTCCAGGACAGGATTTCTGTCTGTCTTGCCCACTGCTACAGTGCCCATGCCTAGAGCTACCCCTCCTTTGCTCAGGAGGCCCAGAGTAAAGCTTAACAGGGTAAAGGTAATAAATGGGCTGGCCAGGCCCCAGTAGGTTGAAGCCCATCCTTCTCATCCTCCCAGTTGTCCCCCAGCTGTTCCTTCCCCAGGGCTTCCCAAGTCCGTGCTTCTGCCCACACCTTTGCCTCAGCGCCCACCACCAGGTCCTTGAGCTCAACGATCTTATCATTGATGGAAGACCTGTAGCGCTTCTCAATGGCATTGTGAGCTGTGCGCTTCTCACCACGGCTCTGGGCTGAGCCTGGGGCCTTGCTGCTGCCACCTGCCAGCCGGTTAATGGGCAGCTTGTCAGCATCCACAACCAGTGGGACTGTTGTCAAGATGGTTCCACCACTCACCAGGGTCTGCAGGGACAGGCAGGCGTTAGGAGGAACATGAGTGTGTACAAACCCCACACTCCCCTGCCCTGCCCATACCACCCACCTGCAAGGGCCCTGTTTGCACGGCTGTGCCAGGGACCAGGGGACTGAGGCCCGCTGCCTTCACAGCGGCCCCCACTTCTGTCTTCATGGCTGTAAGGAGCAGTGAATCTGCCTTGATGAAGTGAGGCTGCAGCAGGACCTGGGGGGTGGTAGATGGCTTGGCCATGAGCTGTGTCCAGGCCAGGGGCTTCCACCTCCCCAATACCTGGCAGACCTCCTCACCGGGACCTGCTGGATCTGTGAAGCCACAGTGGTTGTTCCTGGGGCTGCTGTGGGGGCAGCTGTGGCTGTCAGTAGCTGCTGGGGGGCTGTGCTCTGGACCTGGGTGTGCAAGGAGACGGGCGGGACTCCTGGTGGGGAAGCCAGTGGCAGGCTGGGCAGTGGCTGTGGGGTGCTCACAGGAGGGGTCCCTGCAGAGATAAAGTCTAGGGCTGCAGGCACAGGCCACCCTCATCCACTTTCAACCCATTCTTCAGGTCTCTATCACCATGTGGCCTTGGATGAGTGAGTAGCTCTGTGGCTTCCTCTCTGTGGACAAACTCTGCAAACACACCAGCTTTCAGCCAGGCCTCCAGAGCAGGAGGTAGCAACATGAGCCCAAGCACTGCTGGGAAGGGGGCGTTTCAAGCAGCAGTATGGAGACCAGTTTCCAAAGCCTGCAAATACCTCTACTAAGGCCATAGTGAACACCTCCTCCTGTGCTCCTGGCAGCCCCACCCTGGCTGTCCCACTTGCCACACACCCCCCTTACCTATAGAGAAGCCTCCAGGAGGGCTGGGATAGCTCAACACAGGGGCAGAACTGAACTGCAGTGGGGCTGGGCCTGGAAAACTCTGAGAGAGGAGGGCCCCTGGCAAGGGCTGTGGGGTAGGGGTCTGCAGGATGCTGAGTGGCACTGACTCCTCCTTGATATCAGGCTCAGGGGGGAAAGTGGGCATGGATGGGTACATCTTCAATGGGGTGGGTGTGGACTGAGGAGGGGACAAGGGTGAGAGTGCTGCCTTGAGTCCCCCCAAGAAGCCTTCGAGAGGGGAACTCAATGTGGTAGGAGGTGGGGACAAGCTGCCTGGGGAACTGGCATCAGGGCTGGCCGGGTCTGTGCCTCCTGCTCCATCCCCAGCATAGGGTGGGTCAAATAGGCCAGGAAAGTCACTGTCTTGGTTGTTGATGAGCTGAAGCATGTCTAGGAAAAGAAGAAGAGGGTGTGTGAGTGACAGTAAGTGGAAAGTAGCCCCCAAACAGGGCATCACATATTTGCATAAGCAAGTCTATTTGTACACCTCTTTTCTGCACACAGCTATATACTTGTGGGCAGTGCCATGGAACAAAAAGTTACCCACAGGCACTGGTACTCCAGACAGATAGCTCTCCCATGGCCCTTGTACCCTCCAGATCCCTTGCAACTAGACAAGGTGGACACATGAGGGTCACAACCTTACCCCACAGCCAGGCTGGGGCTGGGTAAGGGTCAGGCCCAAGAATTCAGACTTCAGAGCCTGAGCTCTTCCCACCACCCAATATTTGCCTGATTATCTGACAATATCCTCAGTCCACAGCAAATAGCAGGCTCATGTTTATTCATTCTTCCACTTGTTTATTCAGTGAGTGTGTGTCAAGTGCCCAAGCTATAATGGGCACTGTTCCTGGCCATGAACAAGACAGACAAAAATCCTTGCCTAGAACCAGGTAGCCTTCTGGGGAGCTCGGAATGTCCTATACCTTGATGTGGATGTTGGTAAACTTTTCCTCCCATCTTCATGGACTATACATTCTTGCAGACATCACCCCTGAGTCCTCACGTACATCCACATCACACTACAGACTCAAGCTTCCAAGTGCTTTTCCAGGAAGGTGACAAGCTCTTCCAGATGGCTTCTCCTGCCCTCTCCATGCTCCATCACTGCCCCTACCCTAGAACCTAGCTTGGCAAAGAGGCACTTCCCTTGCCCAGGACAAAAGGAATCCAGAGGTCCAGGTACAGCCTTACTCTGGCCCCACTAGGGCCTCGGTTTGTCATTCTGTGAAAGTGCCATGTCTCACAGATCCTCTAGGCCCCATCCTTGGGAGAGAGATAGGACAGAGTAACCACAGGGAAGAGGGAGCCTAAAGGAGGTAGAAAATGGAGCAGAGAGGACCTTTATATCACACCCCAGCCACCAGCCACTCCATTCCTTCAAGGCTGTTCCTAGCAGGGTTCTCTGGGCACAGCATGTGAGAGAGGAACTGAGAGGCTGCTGAGGAGCAGATAACCTCTCCTTCCTCCCAACTTACAAGGAGGAGAGAAGCACAGGGAGAGGCAGGAGGTGATGGGGTCCTCCATGACCAGACCACCTGTGCAGCTCAAGCCCTGCTCCTTCCATGGCTCTGTGGGGTCCCCAAGAGACAGCAGAGATGAAGTTGCCCAAGAAGACCCCAGATCAGAACAGGGTCATCATCCCATGCTGAGAGGACTCAAAGGAGGTGGGAACCTATGTTAGTAGGATGGGTCTGGGCCAAGAGCAAGGCCCACTCCAGGGCCATGTACATTGATGTGGCCAGGCTGAACCCCTAATCCTCTTGACACACAGCTCTAAGAAGTAGTGTGATTATCAGCCCTGTTCTATAGATGAAGAAAGTAAGCTGTAAAGAGGCAACCTGGGCTCCGCATCTGTGGCTCAATCGGCTAAGGCGCCAGCCACATACACCTAAGGTGGCGGGTTCGAATCCCCAGCCCAGGCCCGCCAAACAACAATGATGGCTGCAACCAAAAAATGGCCAGGCGTTGTGGCGGGTGCCTGTGGTCCCAGCTGCTTGGGAAGTGGAGGCAGGAGACTCGCTTGAGCCCAGGAGTTGGAGGTTGCTACGAGCTATGATGCCATGGCACTCTACCCCGGGGGATAGCTTGAGGCTCCGTCTCAAAAAAAAAAAAAAAAAAAAAAAGAGGCAACCTGATGGCCTAAGTTCTTATCAAGCCTGAGACAAAACTAACTCCAGACCCTACCTGACCCCAATGCCCTAACCACTGGCCACTATCATAGGCTGCCTCAGATGATTAG
>CAUYQV010186420.1:0-44504 GCA_963574575.1 Galagoides demidoff | reverse complement strand
ACAGCAGTTCTCAACCTGTGGGTCGTGACCCACAGGAACTGTATGAAAGGGCCGCTACATTAGGAAGGTTGGTAACCACTGCTCTAGTAATTCTCTGACTTCCAAGCAAAGGGGACTTAAAGAATTTGTTCATACTGGGGTTTGAACTCCATTTTAAACAGTTCTCTTAACATTTAACTTCAAATATTTATTTCACAGCTTAAAAAAGTCGGTTTGTATCCCAGTAAGAAAAGAGAACAAAAATACATACAAGCTTGCCAATTAAAAACACCAATTTAATTACCACTTGGCTTTCTCCTCTTCAAACGGAACAATATTAGCCCCTTATATGTTTTTTTTTTTTTTTTTTTACATAGGTCTTTCTTTTTTTCTTTTTTTTTCTGCAGTTTTTGGCTGGGGCTGGGTTTGAACCCACCACCTCTGGCATATGGGGCCAGCGCCCTACTCCTTTGAGCCACAGACGCGGCCCTCTTTTTTTTTTTTTTTTTTTTGAGACAGAGTCTCACTTTATTGCCCTCGGTGAGTGCCGTAGCATCACAGCTCACAGCAACCTCCTTCCTTTTGAACTAAAAAGAACATTGGTACCTGCGTTATTCAGTTTGGGGATTTGGCAAAGAATAAAGAGAAGGATTGAGAGAGGAGACTCTTATTTGACTTCCAGTATTCTAAATCTTATCTGAGAAGACTTGTTTGCAGAAGAGAATGGCTGAAAGCAGAAGAAACACTGCTATTTTCTGGACTGCTGTCACACTGAGTGCTTGTGGCCAGAGCAGTATAATGTGGTTTGGGGTCAATTCTTAACTGTAGATTTCACAACTTTTCCACACCTCACATTACTTTACCATTACTTGTCTATCCGAGGAGATTCACCATCTAGAAAGCACACAGGTTGCCTCATGTCTACAGCCGATGTTCCTGGGAAAAAGACCAATGTGGGATGCCTTGATACTGCCAAGAAAAGGAAAAGCGAGGCCCCAAAGAATAGTTGGGGCTCAAATCACAAATTGTGTTTGCATCTCTAAGTTTCTGGAAGCTATTCACCAAAACTCAGTGTTTTGTACCAAAATTGACCTATTATTTCCTTCATGAATAACACTTTCAAAATATCTGGAACGTTATTTCTTGGATTTTCTAATAATGCAATGAATAAAGCATACCAAATATTCATGATGAAGTGCAAGGAAGACCATACCTAATCAAAATCAAGCTAAGTTAGGGACCCCAGGAAAGAAACATTCTTCTAAGAGACTTCTCTTTTTAGCCTATGATAGGAAATACGGATTTTGGGGTTTGGGGACAATCCTTATTATACTGCCATAGATATCAGACTTACAATTTTATAGAAACAAGAATTTATATGATGAGAAGAAATAACATGAGTAAATATGATTGGGGTTCAACTAAATTTGATCTTATTTAGAACAACACTAAACATTAATTCCCAGGATAATACTTGGTATATATCTGTCTCGTATCCAAACCATATGTACAAACATATAAATATATGGTACTCAATTATCTTAGTTGTTTTGAATATACTGTTAATGAGGCCAAGGTAATACATTTAACCCTCTAAATCCATTATTTTCAGTTACCATTTTTATAATTGACAATGGCTAGCCATTCCATTGGTCATTAGAAAAACAGAGGAAAAAAAAAAAGAAAAACAGGGAAGAGAATGAAGATAGGTGGGAAAGCAGCTCAAAGTGTGTGGCCCACTGAGTTGGGAGATTAAAAGTGCCAACTTCATATATGAAGGTCAGCACTGTGGTAATGATATATCGATATTTAACTAGAAGTGAAAGAAAATAACAGGTGTGCAGAATATTGATTTTAAGAAGTGGTTTCATCAAATCTCAATTGTTGAGCCACTACAGAAATGTCTGGAAATATCCTTAAAATGTTCAATGTAAGAATTTAAAAATATTTCAATACTTTCTTTTATTTAAATAACAGTACTTCATTTTAGCTTATGGTTCTTTATTAATTAAAGATTCCCCCTCTGCTGGTTACAGGACAGATGATGTTTTCTGAGAGCAGCAGACCTGCTGGAGTAGAGTGTTCTTGGAAGAAATAATAGGAAATTAGATTCAAAAGATGGGGACAGCTGAAGACGGGCTTCATAAAATTCATTTTATGAACTTTGCACTTTAATCCTATAGACAAAGGGGAACTCACTTCCATACATTTTGTGTATGCTAATTTCTCTCAATGTGTGTGGCACAGAGTGTCAGAACCAGCCATGTAGCTGGAGGTATGTATGAAGTGGGCAACAGAGATGAGTTAGACACCATCCTTGCTGTTGAGATTCTCAAATTGTGGCAATAAATTAAAGTAAATAAAAGTCCCAGATAGATTTTGGACACAAAGAAGAGTTAAATAATATTTTTTCCTATTTTATTATATTGGTGTATTCCTTCTATGAAGGCTATCGTTATTATTATGTACATGTGAATTGCTATGAAAGGAGGTAGGTGGTCCTCAAAGAGCATGAATTGGCATATGGGTTCTAAGAAGTGAGGTGAGAGAGCTGTACATACCTTTGCTGACCTGCGTAGTGACCGTGTTCTCGTGATTAACACGTAGCACATCATTGGTGGTGGGGCAGTGGGGGTTACAAGTTACCTCAAGGTTTTGAATTTTGGAAAAACTTGTAGACAAGCTGCCAGTGCCCCCTATTTATCACCAAGTCAGTTTATTTTAGATTTATGGTATTTCCTTTGATTGTTATTACTTCTGCTCTCTTTATCCTTTATTCTTTGGTAAATTCTAGCTTGAATATTCTAACCTTTACGTGGCTGTCCTAGAGGGATTTAAGAAAGCATAATTTGTTTATAGTTACCAAACTTTCCGCAGTCATTACGACTGTTTCTAGGTTTTAGCGGTAAGCTCTAAGAATGGTTCAGCAGCAAAAATCTGAAGGACTCCTAGAGGGGAGACCAATCTCAAGGTTTTCCATCTCTCCAGTAGGTTATTCTCCTAGCTTTACTCTATGTGAAAAAGGGCCAATTATCCACCAAAACTTTTTCTACTCCATAGTAACAGGTTTGCACCTAGGAAGTGGCTGTCCAGCAATCTTTGCAGCTAGGTGTGGCTTCAAACTTAGCTCTTGACAATTGCACGTGAGCTGCAGTGCTATGTTCCTTTTCAAAACCAAGGTCTTTAAGAAGCCATCATGCCTTCTTCATGCCCTCTGTCAGCTTGATGTAGTTGACGAGCAGTCCTTTGAAAATGGCAATCCTAGAGATAGAAGGAAACTAGATGCATGGATCACTCAAGAGGGACAATGGCCCTCTGACCTTGAATTCTCATCCCTCACTGGTACATGAACCAAAAATAAGTTTCTCTGGTATTTGCTGTGGTAAATTTGGGGATCTATTCATTATGACAAGACATGCTACTTATTTAGAGATTCTGAGATGATGATGATATTGATCATGATCATGATGGAATACAGTAGTACATCAAAGGTATTTCTTAACACAGAGTTTATGCAAAATATGAAAATATGAAAAATATCCTTTTTCCGGTCAGATTCAAATTGGAATTTTTAAGAATCTTCCCATCAGAATATCTATGAAATGCCTGTATTGTTTCTTACTTCAGATAACATACATATAAAGCAGGATAAGGGCACAAACTTAATCCAGGTAATTGGAAGCTGTAGTGAGCATTTTGCAGAAGAAACAAACCCTACATTTTTTAGTGCTTCTTAGAACGATGGATCCAGAAGAGAGTTAACAGGAACTGAGTGTTCTCAGCAACTGTTACCAAAACCCTCAGGTAACATCTTCAAAAAGAGAATGTAAGGCATAGACTAGTATGAGACATGGTACATGAGCAAGTGTCTACACTAGTATAAAAGACGGAAGGATGGAAGGTAGACCAGCAAAGAGCTTTTCCCCTCATCACATTAGGCTGAGGATGCAATCAGTCCCCTAGCAGAAAGGCAATGGGGGCTCTATCAGAGCCATGGGGCTATTGTTTATAATGTGTTCTATTTGTTCAACTGATGTCATATTAACAGGGGCCTATAATCATAATTAAATCTAAGGTTCTAGTATCCAGAGCGGGTTTATGGATTAATAATTATTGGTAGTGAGACTAGGGTAGATATTATAAGCATAAGGTTTTGGAGGTAGACAGGATTGGGTTCAAATTTCACTCTTGTTACATACTAACTTTATGACCAATTCCAGGTTACCTAATTTCTTTGGGCTTCAATTCCTTGATTTATAAAATAGAAATATTACCTCATAGGGTTATTATAAGGACAAAGTAAAATATCTGAAAATTGCTTTGTATGGTGTCTGATGCATAGGTCATTATAGTAGCTCTCATTAATTATTAAGACTAAATGTTCTTAGTTTTCCTTTGTCAGTCAGAAAGTAAAATTCTTCGGAATTTAGAGCCTATTTTCTGTCATTTGTTTAAGGTTTCATTTTGAAAGTGAGTTGAAGAGTCCCAAAATGGAAAGCATGAGAAAAGGAATTTCCAAAAAGGAAAATTTCCAGAAAAGAAAATTTGGCATGAGGAAGCATGATGCCTTTATTTAATTAAAAACATTGCTTATTTATAAACTTTAAAATGTCTAACATTGGACTGATATTTTAAATATTTTGAAAAGATGTTGAAGAGTCTATCATCTTTTTAGAATGTTTTCACTCATTAAAAGTGACTACACTTTCCTGATAAATTTCCTATGATGCTCAGCTCAAAAAAAAAAAAAATCAAATGCAACATTTCCTTCCTTGCTTTTGCAAGGCATTAACACAATATAAAATATCTTATTAACTGAAGTTAACTATTAACCATCCAATTATTTTGTCTGTAAATTTCCAATAACCAGTTATAACCAAACTTAGTCCTTAGGTGTTAAAAAATGACAAAACATGTATATTAATCAGAAAGTCACAAACTATATTTGCCTCCCAATACAATAGTTGCCCACTCTAAAAACAGCATCTTCATTTATGCACACCAGGTTCTTAACATCTTATCAACAATTTCTCCTCCATGGTCGGTAGATCTTGACATGATCCAGGACGACCTTTTGAAAATTCAAATGTCTTTTCAGCATTTTGCTCCTTAAAAGAAATAAGCCATTAAGATACTTTTCTTCCTTTCTGAAGTTAGACTGTTGTATTAGTCTAGATAGTTTTAATTTAAAACTTTTAATGTGCTTTATCACACCAGTTTAAACAGTCTGATTTTTTTTTCTTTCCTCTAATCGTTAGCCACCACATGTTTTTGTCTTTGAGAAAATTATTTAAAAAGATTCATCATTCCATGTCTTATTTTACTAATGTAACTATTTCTACCAGAGTAGGGTTCAAGAGTAGGAGCACATATCCAGAAATATTTCATGGCTACATTTATGAATGAGTTTTATTTATATTTGACCTGCTGTAAAAGATTTACATTTCAATTAACAAACTATTTCTTCCCCAGTGACAAGAAGTGAACTGTTAATCACATTCCAGGATAACATAGACTTAGATGTAAAAGTTTTTGCTTAAGTAAAGTTTGGAATTAAATATAGGGCAGCGAGTTAAAAATCTGATTTAATCTCTGGAACTACCAGATGGAATAGTAAAAGAGGGAGGTGGGAGGGGGGAAGAGAAGAGGGAACAGAGATTGAGATTGAGACCGATTTGGGGATCAGGCAAGCACCACGTCACCAATTTTTTGCATTCTGGCATAATAATATCTCAAGAGTCTGAACACCCAGAACACCGATCTGATCAGTTTTTCCTTACTTTAAAGATCTAAAAGATAATGATTTTTGTTTTTTTTCAAAAAGTCCTCCTGGGTGCACCAGAAAAATTATTTGAAACCCCATGCGGTAGGGTACGAACTAAGAGCATTCTTCAACCCGACCTTTTCCTCCCTGCTCCTCGTATTGCTCTTCTCAGCCCAGCCAGAACACCCAGACAAGTTTATTTACACACACACCCGCACACGCACACACCCCCACACCCAGAGAGAGTGGCGGAAACGCCCTCTTTCCATCCCTTCCAAACAATTATCTCCCAGAGCAAAAGAAAATAATCAACAGCCCTCGGTGCTGGGCGGCTGAGCCGGAGGGAGAGCCCGGCGCGGGGAGGGAGGGCGATCGGCAGGCGAGCAGGGAAACGTGGCTCCTCTGGCGAGGAGAGGATTTGTGAAAAGGAGCGCTGGCCCGCGTGCGCCTCTTGTTCCCCGTGTAATTTGCAGCCAATCATCAGTAGGTGTCCACGTCCCTGCGTCCTCCTCACCTCGGCGCCAATCACCCCCACCCCGCGCCCCCGCCCCCAGCCTCCATACCTCCTCCCTCGCCTTTCTCTCCGGCTCCCCTCCCCCAGCAACCGCACACACGCACACACACAAACAGAGAGAGAAGGGGGGAGGGCGAGGGGGGGGGAGAGAGAGAGAGAGAGACTCCCCGGCTCCCTCCCTCCCTCGCACACAGCGACTGGAGACGGACGGAGAGCAACGCGCTGGGAGAGGAGAGACCACCGACAACAGCCCCGCGCTCTCACACATACACTCACACTCGGCTCTTTCCTCTCCCCCCACCTCCTCCTCCTTCCACCCCCACCACTAACACCATCTCCTCCTCCTTCTCTCTGCAACAAGAAAAAAAAAGCCATTTACAGGTATTTTTTTTTTGATCCGCATATTTATTTCTCCCCCCTCCCCAACAGTTTGTTTACAAGTATTAAAGTTGTAATTGGGAGCTGCCAAGACACATCTGGATTTGTGTTTCTTTGTGTTAGGGGGTGATGTGCAACTAATTAAAGGCAGACTGGCAGCGTCTGCAAATTCTAAGGCTCCCCAAATAAAAAGAGACTGGTAAGTGATTGTTCTTTCTCTTTCTCTGGCTTTTTTTTCTCTTAAATGTTTGCTGTCCGTTGGGATTGTGAAAGTAGATATTAATGTTGGACTCCAGCAATAAAAAGCGTCGCTGTATTAATTTATTAATTAATCTGCACCCGCCCCTCCTCCTGAATGTTAAATATGACCTTTGATCTCTATGTCTCTGGTAGACCAGACATACAATATTAGGCATGTACAGTCACATTGTGTAAAGGCAAAACAGGAAGGATCATGAAGTGTGGATCTCTAATTTGGCTTTGGCATAGAACTATAGTTATTTGTGTGTGTTTTATTTTGTTTTTAAATAAAATCCAAACAATAGCTGTGGTTTAGGTACCTTTTTCATGCTCCAGAGATGCATTGATTAAACAATAATGACCTGGATACTGGGCTTAATCATTTTCTACAGTTTCTGGTGGCTTTAAACCTTGAGGTAGGAAGGGGGGAGGTGATGGCAATCAGAAAAGCCAGGAAAGCTTCTGTTTGGAAACACTACTCTAAGACTGGGGAAGAGGGACATTAAATTATTTCTTTATTTGGAACAAGGTCAAAAGACTACAATGTTGAAATGTTCCCCTCCACTCAGTGTGATGATCCTTAATGCATGGTTGGCATAACTAGTTTTTACTGGAGTAGCAGTTATTATGGTCTTGCAGTTACAATGTGATTCTCAGAAACTGAAGCAATAAGCATATTCTTGCTGGGTCTTCCCCTACCCCCTTCCAAGCATCAAGAATATTTAGCCAGGAGCATTTGGGGGGCACCCTTTGTATTGCCATCAGACCTCAGAAGGGAGCAGTTTTCCCTAATGCAAAACCACAGAGGTGGTTCCTGAGTGATTAGGGACTTGCTGTGATTGAAAGATGCCTGCTAGCTTCTAATCCAGCCTGGGGTGAGGTTCCTTATCTTGATTTACTTTGCCTAATAGGGATTTGTTTACATAAACCCCTCTTTTTAGGGTACCTCATCAGTAGGTCTTGAAGTTTTTGCACTTGGAGTTGGGGCACCAATGGTTCATTAATCTAATTATAAGCATAATTACTATAATTGATAACCATTTTGAACTCTTGAATATTTGAGACTGAGACTACTGGGCCCCCATGTAGAATTTCCTGAACTCCACATTCTAGACCAATCTGTAGACTTCCAAAAATGTCACAAAAAGATATTCTGGCAAATATCTGGAAACAA
Source organism: Galagoides demidoff (assembly GCA_963574575.1). Taxonomy (NCBI): domain Eukaryota; kingdom Metazoa; phylum Chordata; class Mammalia; order Primates; family Galagidae; genus Galagoides; species Galagoides demidoff. The sequence continues at coordinate 36,455 of CAUYQV010186420.1, read as the reverse complement.
AGAAACTGGTTTTTTAGTTGAATATACACTTTACGTCTTTGCTTTACTTCCTAAAAGGCTGTGATGTACTTCTCCCTCCTTAATAAACAACTAAAATACCTCTTCCTAAAGCATAATAATGGCCTGTAAGCAAAGACATGAATGCAAATACCCAGTTACCATTAAACTTTCCTCTTAAAGAGAGCAAAAGAAAATCATTTTTAATGGTTATTTCTGCAGATAAACAACACCTTAAGAGATAGCCTCGTTTTTTTACTCAATCTAAATATCAGTGATTGTGTGAAATCCTTATTTTAAAGTCCTACGCTTTCCTCTTTCTTGGGAAAAGATAACAATCTCCATTAGGAATGACTGGGAATATTCTTACAGAAGCTGCAAGCACTTGGCGTAAAACCTGGGACATTGATTGTAATTTAATTTTTTTTTTAAATCTAATCTATCATTATTTTCTTACTTTCTTTTAAACAAGTAGAACACCATCCTCTTATTGCCCCCACCCCCAAGCCCCACCACCAAATGGCTTGTACAATTGAGACCTGTCCTTGGTCCATTGAATTAAGACCCTAACAGAGCCAGCTGTGCTGGGATTCAAACTAATGACCGCAGACACAGAAGGACACTGTGGCAGCTGGTAGTTCTTTTTTCCCTGCCTCTTTAGTTCAGATCGTATGTGGGCAGTTTCTTAGCTCTCAGTTGTATTGTGTTTGCTTACAGTTTATACTGGGATGTATTGTAGACTTTCTCGGTACTTCATTTGCTAATTTCCTGTTCATTTTCCTCATAGGGCCATTGCTGTTTTCTACTTTTCAGCATTTGCATGCCCAGGCAGCACTTGTTCACACATTTCATAATGTTTAAATGCCCTCTGCTTATAGGTAGTATCGCCCTCCCACCCATGATTTGCATGTCTTTAGCACTCCAATTGCCCTTTTCCTTCGGCATTTGTCACCCCTGTCTTGCCTCTTTCCCCGGGTATCCTGGCTATTAATACATTTTCTCAGGAGGGTTATAAGAATAGGGGGGAGGAGCTGTGGTTTACTGTGGGGAGGGAGGGAGCTGGAGTTGGGCACACTGGGGGGAGAGGGAGGGGGGTCACGTCTTGATGATTGTTATGCAAACGGCCTGACAGAAGAATGTGTGAGCTTTCGGTGTCTGCAGTGGGCTAGTGAGGGAGGCTGTTTATTTATTTTTAATCTTTTTCCTCGTGCAGCTCGTTGGAATGACTTTCTTTATTTTAGTTGTAACAGTTGGAGGATAATGCAAAGGAAGACTCTGCCTGGGAATTCGCCGTCTGTGGAAATGCGCCCCAGAGAGGAATAAAGCAGCCCTCATCTTGCTCTCCCCACCCGGACCCACTTTTCCCTCCCGCCTCGGCCCCCACCCCAACACCACCATCACTCCCTTCCCTCCCCCCCACCTTTCCCCCTTTTCCACCCAGGTGTCGGACCAGGCGGTCCCCACTTCCACCCTGCACCCCTTCTTCCCCCCCTGCACCATGAACACCAATGTCTGCGTGGAGCCCGGGCCGAGCCCGGAGGCCCCGGGCTTGCCCAAGGAAAGCCACCTGCCCGAGGGGGCCCTGAACAGCCTTGTGGATTACAACTCGGAGATGGAGCGCTACCGCTCCTTTGCCACCTCCTTCTACAAGACCAACGGGGGCGCCTTCCCACAGGCGGCCAAGATCGCGCGCATCACCACCCCCATCTTCCCCAGCAGCGCCGCCGCCGCCGCGGCCGCCGCGCGTATCGGCATGTCCCCCTGGAACTGCGACAACGCGGCCACCGCCGCTGCCGCCACCGCCATGCTCTGGGGCAGCGGCGGGGGCGGGGGCGGCGGCGGGGGCGGAGGCGGCGGCGGGGGGGGCGGCGGCGGGGGCGGCGGGGGCGGCAGGAAATCCTCCTCCGCCGCCGCCTCCTCCTCCGCCTCCTCCTCGGCGATCCTCCCCGCCGGCGGTGGCGGCGGCGGCGGCGGCGGCGGCGGCGGCGGCGGCGGCGGCAGCAGGACCAGCATGCACCACCGAAACGACTCCCAGAGGCTGGGGAAAGCTGGCTGCCCGCCAGAGCCGTCGTTGCAAATGGCAAATACTAATTTCCTCTCCACCTTATCCCCTGAACACTGCAGACCTTTGGCGGGGGAATGCATGAACAAGCTCAAATGCGGCGCTGCTGAAGCAGAGATAATGAATCTCCCCGAGCGCGTGGGGACTTTTTCCGCTATCCCGGCTTTAGGGGGCATCTCATTACCTCCAGGGGTCATCGTCATGACAGCCCTTCACTCCCCCGCAGCAGCCTCAGCAGCCGTCACAGACAGTGCGTTTCAAATTGCCAATCTGGCAGACTGCCCGCAGAATCATTCCTCCTCCTCCTCGTCCTCCTCGGGGGGAGCTGGCGGAGCCAACCCGGCCAAGAAGAAGAGGAAAAGGTGTGGGGTCTGCGTGCCCTGCAAGAGGCTCATCAACTGTGGCGTCTGCAGCAGTTGCAGGAACCGCAAAACGGGACACCAGATCTGCAAATTTAGAAAATGTGAAGAGCTAAAGAAAAAACCTGGCACTTCTCTAGAGGTCAGAGGAGATGATTTCTTGTTTCCCAGTCTCCCCCCTTCCCTCCTCACTCCCTCTCCCTTTCAGGGATTCCTGTCTGGCTTCAAGATGCAGTCCCCCTTCTCTGAAGCTCCATTCAGATTGTAAGATAGAGTTGTAGGTGGTTTGCGGAGGGCATGGCCTCTCCACCGCCCGCCCCAGCTGCACTTCACTTGGCACCGCCCTCCTAATAGGGAGGGCGCCCCTCCTTTTTATCTCTGGGGGGAAAATAGTGTAATTGGTTTGAAGAATCAGAAGTTTCACATTCAGTATGCTCAATATTTTCCTTTGGTGGTTTAAAATGCCCCCTCCTCATTATTAAAAAAGAGGGGGCATCTATGCCCAGAGGATTGGACGCATCACATCTTATAGACATTGATTGGCTAAGAAATACTGATTAGTCCCTGATTATAATAGTGAAGACACAGTTTGTGGCACACAGCCTATGTTCTCATTAAAAAAAAATACAACAGTAATCACCGAAGCTAAGATAACCTGGATTCAAAAGATTTTCTGGCCCTTTCTAGAATAGTTTTTCTCGACACTATGACAGAATGCTTCTGTTTCCCATCGTATTTTCTACATAATCTGATATTTTTTATGAAAGTGGAAATAGGATGGAAAGCTGATCTCTCCCTGCAGTTCTTAAGATGGGACTTAGAACACAGGGATACAATTAGTTAATTTCAAGGCAGGAGGTGGTGTTTTGTTTAAAGATAATTTATATAGTTTCATAAATGAATGATTTCTGAAATTCAGTTATCATTTACTCCCCACCACACCCCCCCCAAAAAAAAGGAAAAAAAGGAGAAGTCTTTCCCTTGGGCTCTGCATTTGACAAGTGACCATTTTATGGCTGCAGAATTGTTCTATTCTCCAAGCTCAGTTGGGGTTGATACCCAATATGGTCAATAACAGGTTTTTTTTTTACCTATATGGTCTTAAAACTGACACTGTACAGATGGTCACTGAAGTAATCTTTAAGTGAGGCTTTTAATTATGTTAAATACAAAGATTGATGTGTTTATGAAAATTTCATATGGTGTCCTGATCAAAAGATAAAGGGGAAAGGGTGAAAAATCACAGGTAAATGGTTTTGGTGGTATATAGACAAATAATCATAGTTAGTGCCCTGATAAAATTTACAGAGTAGATGTTAGATGTTCATATATACAGGAAATTGTAGGTGGTAGATTCAGCATTTGGGAGCATTATATGGGCTGGATTGCAGGGTCAGAGTGGCTCTGGCAAGTTTATCAGCAAAAGGGCACTTGTACATCTTTTTTTTAATTGTGAGCACTGCTTAGAGGAGATTTCTCTGGGAAGAACTGGGGAGTGGTCTTCTAAGGGGTAAAGAGCTTTGTTATAGTTTTAGGCACAAAGATGATGAAGATTTTTTTAAACTTTTAAAAATTGTGTATAAGTCAAAACAGCATTTTGGGATTCAAAAAATATCAGAATTATATTGATGTCATTATTGATCATGATCAGCTCCATCAAAATATTGCATTTATTTTTCTTTATAAGAGAAGTCATCTCTTTGTTGAAAGTTTAACTTTACTGCAAGGGTGATTTATCACATTTCCTTTGGTAACTGTCTTCAAGCCAAGATAATAGCAACTATAATGTAAATCCATGTAGTTTCTTAGGTGGCATTAACTTCTGGATTCTATTTTCTGTATTAATTTCTTAATAACTCCTCTAGGATTTAACGACCATTGGAAATTAAAATTCAGTTCATATTGAAATTTTATATTAATGCCCAATTGATAAGGACATGCTATCATTTTTTCCTATAGAAATGTAGTATCTAGAATTATTGATTTTGTTCAGGTATTAAAACTGATCTTTAGCTAGACCCCTGGTACTACCTCAAACCAGGATATACAGTGGATAGGACCATTGAATAATTCTGATTTCTTTAGGAAATAACCACTCTGGAGGAACTTGATGTGAGTACCAGTAGGTTTTCTGTACAGGTTTCTATGTTGCATCAGTCTAAACAGATTTCATAAATTTCCTATTTTTTTCTTTTGATAATTTTTCCATAAACTTGTCATGACGTTCAAACTCTTCAGTTGTCTCGATTGCAAATCCCATAAAAATCATCTTTTCTTCTTCTTTAAAATGTTCATGCACAAAGTTCTGTTGATCTTCAGAAGAGAAGGTGTGAAAAGGAGGAGAAAATTTCTCCCTTTGTAGAACTCTAAAGAGGTTTACCTAACTGCAGGCCCCTCCTCAGCAGAGCATGAGTTGTGATTGAAGGCTAAGATGATTAATGGAAACTTTTTTTTTCTAACTTTTTGCCTGAAAGTTAGAAAGTTTTTAAAATTGTCGAAGACTCTATCTAGGTCTTTAAAGAAGGCAATGGCAGCATGACTGCCTTAAACCCACATGTAGCCACACAGTGTGGTTGTGGGAAACCAGCTGGGCGCACGTCAGAGTGACAGGGTTTACCTGACTGAACCAAAGGTGGCACTGGGGTTGTATGGAGGTAAAAAGTCTTCCTGCTAACCTGGTTTCCCTCCTAATTTGGTCCATCATTATCTAAGGAAATTTTTTAGAGACTGGATGGGTTCCTGGCTGAGAATAGTAATTTAGAGACTCATGATGGATATCACCTGTGCATTTCAGGGGTAAACTTTGTAACTAGTATTTGTTGGATTTAAATATGAGCATCAATGAACATCTGGATCATAATCACAACACACATTCTTATTTATTACTTTAAATGACTGTGCCTCTCTTCCCTTTGACTTGTTCTCATCCCAAAGACTAGAAGCATAATCACATTTTTTCAGGGTGAGTAAACTGAAATTAAGACCGACTCACAAGGATGTATTGGGATTCTTGCCCACAATTTTTTAAAGCCTCTCCAGCATTCCTTTAAAACTCCTTTAGCTATTTTTACATTGTTCTGCTTAGTTTAACTTTCAGAGCATCTTAATGCCCTAGAAAAATGTTTATAAAATCATCGTTTGATAACAATCAATGCAATAATGCACATATAATTTGGAGTTTTTCTTTTACATTTTGTACTGTATATTTGCATAAGCCATTGTTCATTTAGTAAATTACCCCGTTAAAAATAGCCACTAATTGTTCAAAGCAGTTATTAACAATGCTGTATGCCTCTTGTGTGACAAGACCTGTTCTAAAAACTTGTATTCTAAATGATCAATATTAAGTTCCTAATTACAGTATAGGAGATCCTTATGATAATAAGACACATAATAATATTTTATCTCTTGCAAAAGTAATCCTTCAGGTTTTTTCATTCACAGCAGTTACATTTCTGATGCTAAAATGTAACTTTTAAAAATATCTCAATCTGATATGGCTCAAGGGATAAAATTGTCCCCTGGGCAAGCCAGCCTCTTAGTCCCTCAACATTGTTCAGGTGACATGATTGATCTCTGTGGGACAGCATTAGAGACCACACAGATCTGGTTTCTCTCCCATTAGTTGATTTATGGAATTACATTAGTAAGCAGTGCCTCCGGAGATTCCCCTGCCCCCACTCTTGGCTCTTTTTGCTGCAAGCTACACGCCACCACCATCCTTTGGGTAAACTGGAAGAGAGATTGGAGAAGGAAGGTTGTAGTGAAACTGGAACAATTCCATTTCTCTCTTTTCCTGCGCTTTTCACTCTTAAATATTTGTCTGCTGATTGTGCAGACCAATAATAATTTTTCCACAAGTTAGGTTGAGCTTCTAAAAGATTTGGTTGAAAACATCCAGATACTTTCCCGAAATTGGTTACTTGCTTCCAAAGATGTTTTAGGGGAGGAGAGACATATTATATATCTTGGTAATTCTAAGAGACCCAACCATATAAATAGCAGTTGCCAAATTCTATACAAAATACTGTCTGCAGTTCGTGCAGGAAGATGGCACCTGCCTCCTGAGGAAATTCATTTGTAGACCAGACATAAAATAGGGGGTGTCACTCAAACAGAGCCATATAGCTAAGCAATGAAATAATTCAATAATGGAAAATGCTAGAAGTTTTTGAAATTTGAAGTTTTGAAATTTGAGGGTTTTAAAAAAGTCATCCAGGAAATGTAAATGTTTCATGCCTTAAGTGGAAACATCCACCAGTTTGTCATTGTATGTAATGTCATAATTTAGAAAGGGGTCTTCATTTTCAGTTTCAATAATTAAAAAACATGCCAGTAGGGAAAATATAAAGTTTTGTTTTGATCCGAAAGTGTACATATATAATTGATCGTAATAAAAGAAAGAGGAAATTTTTCAATAATTTTTTTTTAAAGGGCAGCATGTTAGCATTAGAATTTTAACATAGAAAGAATGTAAGAGTTTGAGTTTTATACATGACAAGAAAAATGCTTAGAAAAGTTTAGTTTTGACTAAAGCCATAAAACAGATTTGTGGTCAAGGCATCACATGTAATACTAGTCTGAGGAGATTCATTTTCTGTCACTAGGTTTAATGCAAGAAAGTTAAAGTTTGTTCCATATACTTTAAAACAGTTAATAATGCTATGCACAATAAATGCATACAATTTTATCTGTCAATTAAAATGTGTGTTTGAAAGATTACTATGTTTAATAATTCCTAAATGAAAACAGTACCTTTACCCATGCAAACATCATGTAAATTCTATGTAATCTTTTAGCGGCACTTAGGCACAGTAAAATAAGGCAATTAAAATTTGCTCATAAATTATACTATAAGCATGTTTGTTTGAAATTCAACAAAGTATAATCAGTCAGAAAGCAAATAATAAACAGTAGACTTCAGTTTAGTCAGATAAACATACTCACATATTTTAAGAATGGAAAGTGTTGATTTTTAAACTATTGATTGAAAGTTTTTAATGAATTGATGACTCAGGTATTTTTGCATATTCTGTTGAGTCTGAGCCATCTGTTACTGTGGATGCAGACTAACTTTTTGTAGTCAGACTTACCTATTGATGAATATAGAAAAATTTAATGAAATTAATTTAAAACTAAACTAAACTAATTTAAAACATAAAAACTAAAAATGTAAAGGTGTGCAAAAAGAATAAGCATTTTCTCCATATTTGCTCTAGTTGGAGCACCCTTTATCTGGTTCCAGACTGAAAATTTATGTTGGTGTGACCCTGAAAGCATTCTTGGAGTAATCTTTATGCTAACAGAGTTCAGCATTAAATTATTTGAGTATCTCCTTAAAATAGGTTGACAGTGTGTGTTTTTTAAAAGTCTTGAAAATGGTTGGTGCTGTTGGAATTTGTAGCTTAACTTCAGTTGCTCAGATTAGATCTGAATATACAGTTCACCAGAGATCAATTCACTTTAATTTTACCTTGAAAAAACTAGGAAAATGTCCTACTATTCAATCGATTTTTAAAAAGTGGATGTATCCATATCTTAAATTTATTTTTACTCACATCATGCAAAATATGAAAATAAACTCTTACATTTGTCACACCAAAATATCTAATGCAAGTAACAGGTCAAATTCAAGATTTACTTAATGTCTCATGTGAATATACAAAGTGAAGAAAGGATTACTGCTTTTTAGTTTTCCTCATATTCCTAGATGAATTTTTAAAAAGCAAAAACGAACCAAAAATACCAGGTGAAGTCTCATCTTTTTTGTGTGTTGTAGAGGTCAGAAGATCTTGAGTAGGGAAGTTGAGCTTTCTAGGAAACATTTTGTAATAAAAACTTACTTTCATGAAAGTATTTCTTTGTGATCTGTGTAAATTTTGAGGATTTGTTGCCTTCACAATTTGGTTCTTTGATTTGTGCCTCATCGTAGCATACTTTTTAAAATCCAGCATTAGACTCCTCAGGAGTTTCAAAATCGTGGGGGAGGGGCACAGGGAGGATTTTATCCTCAAGTCACATCTTGTTCCCTCACATGCCAACACCTGCCCTGAAATTGAGCTATTCGGCAGGGTAACGGAAGAGGCTCCCCCCATTCTGCATCATATGTTTTCTGTTGTTTATTGAGTTATGTTGCACCATACTTCAGATGCGACAGCCATTTAATAATGTTGAAGACTTAGCTCTGCAGGGGCTAAAAGGATCCCAGCAGGCTTGTTAACTTCTACTCTAAAACATTATGAGAAATATTTTTTCCTCTGTGAAACTTCTGGGGCTTTCTCCTAATTTATTTTAAAAGCATAAGAATCCGTAGCGAGGTATGCGATCGGCCTGCTGATATTTTTCTGTTTTTCTGTTTCTAAACCCATCTATTTCACTTTATATTTCTTACTAAGTAAATAGTGGCAAAGCAAGTAAGTACCTTTTCAGATAACTCATATTTGAGGTACAGTTCTTTGGCAGATATAAGATATAAATTATATTCAGGAAATACATTTAGCCTCCTGGATTTTCGTTTCTTTTTAATTAAAAATTATATTTAGGCTGTGTGGCCACATACTTAGGTAAGACATTGTCGAAAGAGTTGCTAGCATCAGGTGACTAAAGAGGTGAACTGTGTTAGGTACATGAGCCTAACTTCTATGATTATTACTTACTGTGTCCTCATCAATAAGATGGAGGTAATTATGTGCAGCTTAATATTTGCAAACAAAAGCTACTATACAACTTCTCAGTCCTATTTTAAAGGCATCAGTAAAAGTGGAGAATGAGGCAACTATATTTATAAAAAGTTCAACAAACCAAAACAGGTTACTTATAGTTTTTAAAAATTAAAGTCCAGGTAGACTATTTTGTGGTGTGTGTTTTCTGAGTATTTGTTGTAATTGTCCAGATTGGCAAATATCTGGCTTGAGCTTACTTGAAAGGACATAGACAAATTTCCTTAGTCTTATACCTGCTTTGGCCAGTGTTCTAAAAAACTGAGCAAATTTTCCAGTGGAGTCAGTCAACGTGGTAAGCCATTGATAGCTTAGTGCTCTTTCTCTTTTCTTACTATAGGTGTACCATTGCTATGAATTTTTGTGTCTCAATAGAAGTGTGTGTATGTGTGTGAGTGTGTTTTGTGTTACTAACCCCGGGCCTTCATTGGGTTCCTATTTTCATTCTTTGGACAGACACAGGGAATTATTCTAAATGTAAATTAGCGATTCCAAGAGTATCACTGTAAGAGAGAAGGGAATTCTAGTTGGAAATATCCTTAACAAATGTTGGAAATTAAAAATATTAAGCAAACTTGGAAAACTGGAAAAATATATATCACAATATTGGTAGGAAATAAAACACATAGATTTTCATTTTGAGATAAAAAGTGAAATGACTATGCTGAGATTTTTTCTTTTTAATAAGAAGAGGGTACTTATAAAATGTAATTAAGCAGTAATAGGAATAGTAATAGGCCCTCGAAGATTTGTAATACTAACCAAGAAAGACTAAAAACAAAAGAAAAAGGAATATTCAAGCCACGAGGCAATGCAGTTTCTAGAAGGAACTTTGACAGGGTGGGATGTGGATGTCTGCTTTGCTTCAAGGGTTGTAAAAGTTTTGCAGACAATGGAAAGTATATAAAGGAAAGATCCTTTTTTATGACTTGACTCAATACTTTTTGTTTGAGAGTCAGAGCTGAGGCTTGAGTGGAGTGGGGTGGCAGATGAATTAGAGATAAGGAAAAACAGATTGTGTTATAGCCCATGTTATTATTTTTACTTATGCCTTTGAAACATTTGGTAGAATAATTCCAAAGAGTAACTAAAAGAGAATACTTCCAAGATGGGTGGAAAAATGGTATCCCATTTGTGTCTGTTCTGCATTTAAATTTATATTTTAGAAAGCATTTTTGAGAAAGTAAAGTGTCAAACTATGGGGAAAACTATGTTGAAAGCGCTGTTTCTTGCTCAACAACTTAAGAGGAAAAAGAAAGAAAAAGAGAAAAAAAAACTAATACCACCAAATGGATGATTGATGTCAAAAGGCCAGAGCTGACATAGAAGGACAAAGAGGGAGGAATATATGCTTATAGAACAGGAAGAGTCATGGACATCGCTGTGTATTTTAGCGAGTCTGACAAATTCCAGATAAGATATATTTTCTCCAAAATGTTACAAAGTAAAATGTCATCAAATACTTTTTTAAAAGAATAGACGATCATACAGATTTAATTAGGTAGAAGTGGTGAAAATTAATGATGGTGGGTCAGTGGTAGGAAAATAACTATGCTATGGAATGACTTCTCTGTTGGCGAGACTCTTTTTTATAGGTTAAATGAGATAATGATTTTAATGGAGTCAAGAATAAGGAAAAAAAGATACAATTATCAGTTGTTCGTAGATGGATGTGACGTGAGAAGATGTGGACTCTCCTATTAAACATTAAATATCTTGTGTGGTCTACTTTTAGTCTTTGAAAAACAAAGTAGAGGACACTGGTTCGTTTCCATCTCAAAAGAAATATACTGGATCTTCTCTATAAGGCTGTTGTATGTAGAGTTCAATTTGTTATGAAGTGGAATGGATATAACAGTGTGCATGTTCTGGGCTGCAATATAAATGTACTTTAACTACTGGTTGCAGTCAAGTCTGGAAAACACTAGGTTAGCAACAGCAACATCACTAGTGAACGTGTCTGTAGTGAGGGAAGAAATTATACTTGAACATTGTTGTCAAAGAGTCGAATTTAAATGTGTTTCTACAAATAGTGTGTCTTTCCTTCTTCTAGGGAGGTCTGTGCCTATGTTGTGCATTTCTCAATGCGTGACATTAAGCACATAATAAACCCTTGATAAATTTAATTCAGTTTAACAAATTTTAGCTAGGAAGGGACTGTGATCTTCGAAGACTTTTCATAAGTTCTGTGGCTACATAAATACATATATGTATGCATACATAAACACACAGACACATAAACATATGGACACAGAACCCCATGGACACATCAATACACACTTCTGGGTTTAAGGAACCCAAACTTTTCTGGACTCCTAACTGGCCTTTTTTAATATCCGTGTAATTCTCTAACTCTAAGTCCTTCATCCAAGGTATTTAGTTCCCTGTTCTTATTTTTAATTCTCCGTCCAAAAAATGGACACATTTAAAATAGTGATATAGAACTTTTAGAAAATTATGGCAGCAGTCTCACACTCAGTAAAAAAATTCCTGATTGGTCCTTGGTTTAGTTATCCACATCTCCGTATGTAAAGCAGACTGATCTGGTCTCTACCTTGCTGCATCGTGTGGGACTGTGGTGTTGTATTAAGTTTTCTGTTTTATTTCAAGGCATATTTCACTGAGAACTGGAAACCTTGGTTTTTACCTGAATAAGAGAAATGCCTATAGTGGAAGGGGAAAAAAGTAAAGGAAGGAAGGAAGAGGGAAGAAGGAAAAGGAGGCAAACTACAAGGCTGTTACAGATTTAAGGGAAATCAGAAAGGAGCACATTAGCGGAAGGATTGCAATGCTCAGGGTCTTCTTGAGTGTTTTAAATGAGAAATGAGTAGTGATAGTTGTCTCAAAAGGGACGATATCGCTGATGTATGGAATGATGTCTTGGGTTCTGAGTTTAGACCCAGTAAAGCCACTCAGTGCTGTTTCTTTTCATTTACCATAGTAGGAAAACAAAAACTCATTTTAAGAGTAATTCTTAAGTCTACAATTAGAAGCATAGAAAGGCCAAGTGGGAAGACTAATGTTCAAATTTACTACTGGTGTTAGGAATATAGAGGACATCCAGCATCTACAAGCAACAAATTGTTCAAAATATCAATGTCCTTTTTAAGCGCTTGGAAGGCGAATTTCCTGAAAAATACAGAATGTACCTATAGCAGAGTTTCTGGAAAGATTACAATGAAAAGACTATTAATGACTGCATTTTAAAAACTCTATGACTGAAAAGTTAGGCTCACTAGTGTTTTTTACTATTTAGTTAACTATGTAAATGTGACTATGTTTGCACAAAGAAGGAGCACGTGATACTTACAGAAAAAGGTAGTCCATGGGAACTTCCTCAGGAGAACTGAGAATCTTAATACTTGAAGATATTGTCTAGCATACGGTATGCTGGTGTCATGTTAGGGAGAATGCTTAATAGTATGTATCTGTTTAATGACCGCAGAGGAATCAAAATACATTTCTAAACAGCTAAAAAGCATGTAATAATTTGACAAAGATTAAATTAAAATAATTGATGGTATACATTTCAGTTTTATTATGTAAAAAAGAAAAGGAGAAAGACCAGAATGTCCCCATTAGAGTGATTATGAACTTGAGCATTTGTTGTGAAATGTAGTTAAGAAAGAAATAACAATGTCGTTACGAAAGAAAGTAACAGAGGAACAGAGGACAGAGGAGGAAGAGAAGGTCTCCAAACTCTAAATGCTGTTCTTAGAAGTATAGTCTCAAGCAAGCACATGTTATTTTGGTCATAACATCTAATTGTTTGAAATATTTGAAATTAATATTTTCTAAATTACATTTAATAGTTCATGAACACAAAGCATACTGTGATTTGTAGGCTGGGTCTATCCCAGTGGTCATGTATGTATCGTAACAGAATTTGAACCTAGTAAAGGTCAATGACTGCATCTTAGTGCTACACAACTTAGCCTAAGCCTGATTTTCACTTCTACAGGATGTTAAAAAACAAATATTTTTCACATTCTCAGATGTATAGTAATCAAAGAGAATCACCATAGTTTGAATTTCTTATGGACGGTAGGTGTAGCTATTATATTTTAATATGCATTAAAGACTGTTCAAATTGTAGGTTTAATAGATTAAATAGCACCTCTTAATATACTTTTAAGTGACCTCACATTTTATATGAATATTTCTTCTCCTTTCCAGTGAAAAAGTGATGAAATTAATATAGTTAATGTTTAAAATTGTCCAACAATTGGGTCAGGAAAAATGAGTCCTTTTTTTTTTAATAGCTAATTACCAATGATCTCACTTAGAGGTGTTGTTACATTCAATAGGAATTGCTAGCATGACTTTGAGAGGAGATTGATTTATTGAACTTTTATGCACACACATTTTCATATATGTACATATTTATTCATGTTCTATAACTACATATATTCACATATACTTACACATGCAAATAAAATATATACATATGCGTGTAGGAGATAGGGAAACTATTTCAATCATGCTTGACAGTATAAGATTGATTTTATTGACGTAACTTTTGCTTTTTAGTCTCAATTTTATTTTTAATTTCTTTTCTGACTCCTCTTACATGTGAGATTAAAAATATGATACAAAACTACACTTCTTTAACCTGTGGGTTCATGAAGGGTTTTCCTTTCTCGGCTTACCATAGTATCACCATACTACAGTCTTTTTGTATGTTCAAGAATATTTTAAAAAGTAAACTACCATTTATACCACAATAAATTTACTTTATTTGTTAGACTGATGTGCTTTGAAGTAAATAAATTAAGATATAATTATACAGAGTAATCAAGAGACTTGCCCAAATAAAGTAGTTACATTAGATCAGGCGTCCTCAAACTATGGCCCGCGGGCCACATGCAGCCCACCTAGGACATTTATCCGGCCCATCGCATGTTTTTGCCATCGCTGCCTGTCCTGCTTAGCAGCTGACTCATCCCGGGGTCCACACTCCAGCCTTTCAATGGTGTGAGGGACAGTGAACTGGCCCCCTTTTGAGGACCCCTGCATTAGATACTAGGACCAAAAACGAGTGCTTTTTGGGGGGTCACTTCTGGGCCAGTGTGAATCCTGGCATTAGTCCGTTACTTTCCTTCTCAATCCATTCCCATTGCTTGGACAATTGTTTTCCTGACTGGCTCTACCTGCATAAGGACTTGACTTACTACCTTATAATATAGAAACAAGTTTTTCCATTTACAAATACTGGATAAGTTTGCTTCTAAAGTTACACTGCCCAGTCTCAAATCGTGCTGTCATAGTGGTGATTATGAGGATGGTGGTGGTGATGGTGAGTGTGGCAGGGCCAGGGCGGGGATGAAACCTCATTCCCAAGGCAGAAAAGTAACAAGAGCAGCAGCTATCAGTGAATCAATATTAATGAAAGGCCATCTCAAGTTCTCTACCATTAATCAGAGATATCTTGGCCACAGATGTCAATTTGGAAACCAAAAACATGGACAGTTCCTTACAATCCTAGTTATGCCGCCCCCCCCCCCCAATTGTGTCATAAAAATGAGGTAGTTACTTATTTGGTGCTGACTCCCCTGGATAGGGGGTCTAATATTCCAGTTAATGGTAGTACTGATAGATATTTTTGTAGCTTATAGCTATAGCTTAAATAAGGTGTGATTCTACCAAAGACTTATATAGTTACATGTTAAAAGAATTGAAATTTATGAGGAAAAATGATCTGTATATAATATAAATACAGATATATTATAATAGGGCAGAACAAGAAAGTATTGAGGTGTAATTTAAAAAGTGAAAACAGTGTGTACTGATACTAACCCAAATATTTTAAAATTGAGGTATTAATATAAAGTTTTTGATTTAATAACAATAAATTCTTGGACTGTGTGATTATCATTTGTCATAAATTAATAGTTCTCTCATACTAAGTAGCCTGTGAAATACCAGTGCTTACTAATAATTATATTATTAGACTGTTACAAACCATGATTTTGTGAATATATTGTTTATAAATAGTATATGGAAAAATCATTCTGTGAAAACCTTTTGGCTTTGCTCTTACAAAGAATCATGAAAAAAATGACGTTTGGGAGGAGGTGCTCACCTCTGCTAGGTATCATTTTGTGCCATAATTATTAGTTGTTCAAAGACTTGTATTAATGTGTATTAATTTGTGTTAGCATGTGGGTGTTCTTATCCACAGAAATGTATAATAATACAAATTCCAATTTCTACAAATAGGTCTTGAGATTTTGTCAATAAGAAAATTGGGAACCTATGTATCTCAAATGTTTCAATGTGCTTAGTGAATCACATTAGAAAAATGTCTTTTTTTATAAATCAGGAAACTTTTTGCTTTTGTTTTTACAAAAAAAATCCCCAATCTTGAAAGTTTCATGTGAAACTAGAAAAAACATAACTGAATAGCTAAAGGCAAACAATGGGGCCTAGTACCTTTTGTCTTATATATTCATTTTATATTATAGAATTTCCATGGTTCATTCAGGTCTTCAAATTCTAGTGTGTGGCTCAGGCGGCTAAGGTGCCAGCCACATACACCTGAGCTGGCGGGTCCGAATCTAGTCTGGGCCCACCAAACAGCAATGACGACGGCTACAACCAAAAAAAAAAAAAAAAAAGGTAGACTTAAATATCATGAGGGTTTCCAATGTCAAGGCCACAGATGCCCAGGAGTCTAAGAAACTTATAGTGGGATTCCTCACAGTTAAAACAGTATGTCAGAAGATTTTATGAGAGATTGTAATGGCTAACTACAGCTTGAAATTAATTTTGTTTCCAAAAATACTCATATCATTATATGGCAAACAGGAAATGATTTGATGACTTACATTTCTTTAATTAATTATAAATGGGAAAACCGGAAGTTATTTGTACCCCAAAGTACTGACTTCCATTTGGAAATCATTATATGAGACTCATCTTGTTCCACATTAGAATTCTGAAGGCCTAGGTAAATCACTGAAATTTTTGGATTGGGAAATATATAAATAAATATGGGAAAAATATATTTCACTTTAGTCATAGAAGTTTCTAATGTCATAATCATTCTCTCAATTTAAAATTGCATGCCGTCTGAAGTAAATTTCAGCATCAAGAGTTCTTAATTTTCTCTTTGGGACTCCAAGTCTACCTTTATTAAAAGAGATTAGTTTTATGTGTGGTGTCGAGAATACGGTTATATTTTACATATTGTATTTTATTAATAGATACGAATGGCCAATCTGCATATCCTCCTATGTAGCAGAGTCATAGATGCCCCATTTTTAGCTTTGATGAGCTGAATTTTAATTGGACTTGATATATTTCTAACAATACTATGTAGATACGTCCTCCACCTGAGGACACTACTTCCATGAAACACACACAAATTCTTAAGGTGGCAGCCTTTGGGGATTTTTAATTATTTTAGGTTGTTTAGAACAAACTGAAATACAAATCTGCCAAAGACATCAATAACTTTTCGTGTATTTTTAAATAGTAAATGTAAAATGTATTTAGACTTGGATGATATCATTATATTATTTAAGGAAATTCCTTTTCTTTTAAAAATTGTTCAGGGGAAAACCAGCAGACATGCCTATGAGCTTGAAGGTCGTTTGGTATCTGGCTTGTGCAGGGATGACTTCTCTGCAACAGGGTGCTTTTCAACAGTACCAGAAAGAGAACTGGGGCTGCAGGTTCCCCCACGGGTCTCCTGGGAGCAAGGCTGCTGTTTGCCAGTGTTTGCACCTGCGGGAACAGTGAGGGCTGCCTTAAACAACGCTGATCAACTAAATTCTATTTTTTACTTCCCCACCCCTTCTCTTCCAGGGGAATCTGACTTTCCTGTCACTCAGGATAAAGGTCCCCTGCAAGCATCGCTGAGATTCAGAAAGTCCCTGTAATCTCATCAGGAGTATGATTCCCCAGCTGGGCTTTTGAGTTTATATGACTTGAAGGTAGCTGGTTGGGATATTTAATCCCCCATATTGGTATGCTGAGTTCTTGCACCATTTACAATAGAAGTTCTCCTATAAAGATGACCTCATTAGTGAACAGTTAGTAAAGATGTATCCCCAAATTAGTGCAGACAGAATTAAAAATCTATACTTTAACCTAATACTTTACCTATCAAAACAGTGTTCCTTTACCCAGCTTGGCTAGAAGAGCCCAGTCCAGGCCTGAAGTAAATTTCCAGTGAGCCTGATAAAAATTGGCAAAAGATTGGACATAAAACTGTTTCATGTGCACCGTAGGACACTAAGAGTTTTGTCACTTTTTAAGCCTGAAATAAGCCTGTTAGAGAAAGCTTGCTACAAATTTCTGGTAGATGCCTTGATTACGTGTTCTAATGAATGCATCAGTAGTTTTCTTTTTTCTTTTTTCCACATATTTTATTTTATGTGATTTTCCACCTAAATCATTTCTCGGCCTCTGGACCTCCAAGATCTTAGTACAAAGAATGAGCAGTTTTTAGAAGAGCCTTCCCAGTTTGCGTTCTCATTTCTCCTGCAACCAGTTGTTCACGTGCTTATACCTGGGCATACACACTGGCCTCAGTATAGGCATGGTAATATTAAAATGCATAGTAATATCACAGAATATCTATAATAGATCGTGTTAGCGTAGAAAAATCTGTGCTGAGCTTTCCTCATGTTTGCCTAGTTGGTAGAGGTGGCTTTTTAGTGCTAACATGCATTGAGAAGTGACTATTTTTTTCCACACAACAGTGACTTTTGCCCCTTGCTGGCATTTTGTAAGCTTGCTTCTCCTAAATGTGGCAAATAAAATTGAGTAGCTGAAAGGGGCACAGGAAGAGCAGAGCGTTGGAAAAGAGATTTAAAAGTCTATCTAAGACATAAGGACTTCATCTCATTTAAAAAAATGTACTCCATATATTTTTGCTGTTTATCTTCATAAACATATATGTTTATCAAGATACAAGATTACATAAGTATATATTTATAATCTTCTTTCCAGTTGGCATCTGAGAGTAAGTTGGCATCTCCGTGTCATACATATACACATAAATGTGCATATATATATATATATATATGAATATATATGCACATGTTTATTTTTCATATGTGAATTTGTAACCATAGATCTATAATTGCATGGATACGCTTGGATCTGACTTACCTCGTTAAAAGTGACTACATTTATATAAGTGTGCATGCTTATATAAAATTTATTCTTAGTTGGCATCAGCCAGCAAGTTAGCATCTGGTATAAACTTTTAAGTTTTCATTTACTGCTTATGTGTGTGTGTATGTGTGTGTATAACGCATGAATATTAGAATGAGTATGTTATGTTTCTTATTACTTTATAGAGTTACTTTAATAATGATTTAAAAAATGGAATCAGGATATATCATTAGGACATTTATCCTTCAAACAGGTAAAGCCAGAAAGTAGTAGAGGATTTTTTTTCACTAACGGAATCAAAAATTCAG
The DNA here is from genome assembly GCA_963574575.1 of Galagoides demidoff. Taxonomy (NCBI): domain Eukaryota; kingdom Metazoa; phylum Chordata; class Mammalia; order Primates; family Galagidae; genus Galagoides; species Galagoides demidoff. Next base: position 17,884 of record CAUYQV010186420.1, on the reverse strand, counting down.
TTATGCCTAGTAAGCTGGAAAGCAGAAAACTGATTAAGCCATCACGGATAAGGAGTAAAATAGTAATAAGTTGAGTACTATTTTTATGAGACTATGGAACATTTTGTTCGTACTTTTAGAAAACACTTCCCAAGTTACATTTTTTGTATATACCTATGTGCAAACTTAGGTAAATTATAACATATCAATGATTTGCTTTTAATTCAGTTACTTTGAAATTTATTGTACTGGTTGTGAGGACTTTCTAAAAAATTTAGTTTAGTGCAAATAGTGAAAGGCAGGTTTGCTTTCCGAAATGGTTATTTTATTCATTTGAATTTCTAATTGACATCTTAATCAATTAATACTTTTTTTAGATGACATTATTATAATAGGACAACGTCAAGCAAATAACTCATGTCTGAGGAGGCAAATGAAAGCTAATCTCAATGGGAATGCTTGCAGTAGAATTTTCAATGTATTTTTGAAAATAAAGTCCAGTGCTATTAACATTCTCCTAAGATGTGTTTACAAGGTATATAATTCTGTGTTCATGTTCGTGAATTTTTGTATACCTACTCAATAGAAGTGTATTGGCGGCATGCAATGTATATACTTGTTTAATCCTTAGCAGCCATCTTGCTATAGTATCAACATAGACTTGTTGAACTGGTCTAAGGAATAAAATCAACTCTCTTTCATTAGCCTTCATAGGAAAATTTATTCTTAACTTGTTGTTTCTTGCGTACCTTCACAGTGTACTCATGTAATTATATATGTATATCTTTAGAATATATGCAAACTAGGACGAGGCATTCTAAGGAAGAATATGACATGATGAATTATTAGAATGTTGATGCACAGATGAAAATTCAGGCTTAACTACCTTTTGCCTACCCGAAATACCTCATAGTAACCTACAAGCTTTTTGTTGAAAATATTCTTTGTACTTTGGGGTACTAGCTTATCACTCCTTTGGAAAACCACTGATAGTATTTTTATGGCACAAAAGGAGAGTTAAGCTCCACTGAGTATCATTGACAGTATCAGTTCTCTTCATACATACCTTGACCTGTTGAAAATAAAAACTCACTTACTTTAAAATAGTGATACGTTTTGTCAGTAGAGTTCTCATTAGATTATTCATAGAACCATGTTTAACATTTAGTGATTGATAAATGACAGAGATAATATGGGTGTGATATTGTTATCCTGTCATAAAAAAATCTGCAGAGAAAAGAAATTACTTTCCTGAACTCTGATCCTCAGCTTCACATAGGTAGCATATGTGTGTATATATTGGGATTTCATATATAAAAACGGGCTAAATTCTGGTTTAACTTTTTGCTTGCATTTTTGTTTGTGTGCTGGGAGGCAGGGTAAGTCAACTGCAGTCATACAATTACAGCAAACACTCTCACCCACACTGAAGGCTGTGTGCGTAGCCGGTTATGTCCTTTGAAATACAAAAACAGATAGATGACCTATCTTAAAAAACGGTCACTCTAGAAAGCTAAGCAGCAGAACTGAATCCTTTCCTTTTCTCACGATGTGGCGGTTCTATCTGTGTGTCTGTGCTCCTGACACTGAGGTGACAGAGGCATCCCATGAGGCAGATCCAGATTTTTATTACCTGTGCTGACTGGTCTTCATACTATTTGGTTAGGAGCTTCAACCTTCCTTTTATTCTGATTGTGATCTATGGATGTTTCAGGCTGCATTTCCTGTATATTTTAAACCAACATGTTTTAATCACTATATTCGGTAAATCAGCATTAAATTGATGATTCTTATTTTTGTAATGTTCTCAGATCGAGCATTTCTTTTTATTAAATGTGGAAATAGATGTCATTATGTGGTATATTGGTAACTAAAAATATTGCTGAAGTGTAAAGGAGAAAAGTCTAATTTTATATTGGCACAGAAAGAAAGCTTAACTTGTTTTCTTGCTCTTTTTTTATAGAGAACACCTGTTCCCAGCGCTGAAGCATTCCGATGGTTCTTTTAAAGCAGTAGTAGATCTTATTTTCAAGGCATTTGGAAAATGAAGGGCAAACTAATGTCTTGTTTTAAGAAACTGCTTAGTCCACCACTGAAGAAAATATCCAGAAATTATTTTCATTTTATGTATAGGGGTTTCTTCAAAAAAAAAAAGGAAAAAAAAAGAGGAAAAGAAAAAAGACACATAAAAATAACGTGGGATCTTGGGGAATCGGCCAGTCTATTTACTTTCAATACACTGATTCTTTCTTTGATGTAATTTAGCTATACTAGTGAAGTTGTTGTCTATTTTGAAAGTGGCTGTAAAAAAAATAAGTTTGGGTAAACCCCTGCTGTAAAATCATGTATCTTTGCAAAGTACATATCTATACTTCATTTTCAAATATATGTGTTTCAGTACTGTAAACTGTACAGATAGCAGCTTGTATTTTGTGTGTTTAGACACAAGGAGACAATCACGTCTGAGCATCTATGGAGATTAACAGTTTGTACACCACAGTATGGTTCTGCAAGTTAAATCGGGAGCAATAAATTTTAGCTTTAAAATTTTTTTGCCAGTTGTTTCTAGAAGCAGCCACGGCACTGGCACCATTTTGCCACGCATCTTTCCGTAGAGACTTGATGCCAAGTTTTTCAAGCCTGAAAGATTATGATGCATCCAGTGATGACCTTCAGTTGTCTTGTTGCAAGAGGGGAAGGTGTTATGAAAGTCTCAATTAATCTTCGAGCACTATATTAGAGTAGTGGTTATGCACCTGCATTGCTTACAAACGAGCTGTACAGAAGGGTATACCTCCCAAATACTTAGTGTAGTTGATTTGTCTTGGGTTGCACTGTAAGGCGGAGTACTCAGAGTAGTCGGAAAATGCAAAATCTGTTGTATGATTTAAAAATAAATAAATAAAAGCAGTGTTTTCTAGGCTAAAGAATAAAGTATCCTATCTTAGGGGGTGAAATCCATGACTGACTTTTTTTTTTTTTCCCAGCCCAACATGAGCTGTATAAATGTTTTATGTTTCTTTGTTTAGTTTTTACTTATTTTTTTTTGGTAGGAAGAATAAAATTGAATAAAGAGTATCCAAAAGTTTGAATTCCATGTGTGGTAACTTTTTATTTTAACACTTGAATATCCTGCGGCCTTCTGCCTTAAGGCGTGGCTGGATATATTTTCAGTTTAGAAGAATTAAGCCCATTGATAAGAGCAAGCTGTTCTTTTTTTTTAATCTCTTTTTAATTTTACTTTTTCATAGCCTCCCAGTTGGTAGTCTTCCCCTAGTTTTTCAGTGGAATGGCCCCTTGTTGCCAGTTCTGTTCTTGTTACTTGATGCTTTCAATTCCTGAGAAGGCAGGGCCACAGTCTGTGGAACTAGGTAATGTAAGATACCCCCGCCACCATCACCAGCACGCACGCGCATACACACAGAGTTCTAATGCTCCACAAAACCTGGGCTACCTTTTCATGTAGGATATGGTTTTCCCATGGCAGGTTCCTAAGGCTGTCCCATTAGGACAAATATGATTGCATTTTATTTTATTTTATTCCCAATTATAAAATCTATTCTCAGTTTAAGGAATAGAACAGAGTTTAGCAGAAGCACACAGACTGTGAAAGTGGACATGTTCCTGCAGCTTTTTGTTCCTTATCCACCAGCCGATTGTTTCAGACCACTGTGTCCCTTAGCCTGCTGAAGAAGGTAGCAGAATGGATCATGAGAAGAGAAATAATTTGAGGAGAGAGAAAGAGTGATGGAACAGTGAAAGGGGTTTTAAAGCTTTGGGAAAGATTATCAGGTGAATATTTCTGAAAATCTAGTTATAGTTTGAATGGGAAATGGTATCCCAGAAAAAAAAAATTTTTAAGCAGAGCAGCACTTCCTCATTAGCATACTGGGGAAAGGATAGGGTGGTACAAACGCTGATGAGAAGAGCAGGTGTAACTGAACATGCCTAGCATAGGGCTATATGGCCTACAGTTATGGGCAAAGAGCCTTGTTTGAGATAAATTCATTATGTACCACACCTTTCCATACTTAGAGATGAGACTTAGGTGATAACCAGCTACAATGTGCTGTATACTATATGGAGATAATGTTCTGCTTGTATATTCCTTTGAGGGTTTCTAGTTAGAATTTCTATTTCTGCTATAGGACCAATGAGAGCTATATGAGTTCTTTCTTATTCCATTTTAATTTTACAGTTTTGGGTTGTGTACCAATATGCTAATTACAAGTAAGTGAAAAATTTACTTTCACACTTGAAAGGTAAGCTTGCCTTGCTTTTTGGAAAATGACGATTGTTTCAGAAGTGAAGCAAACTTCTATCCAGGCTCTTTTAGACATACAATAACAAAGACCACACAGCAACGTCCTGGAGTCTAAAATACATTCTAGTAGTGCATGTCTTGATGTGTTTTTGTTGTTTGCTTTTTTAAAAGAACGAATGAATCTGTATATTGTAAAATGTGGTGTTTTACCTGTCAATTCATTTTTTTTTTAATGAAAGAAAATTTGTTGATTACTGAAATGGGAAAGTGTAGCTTTATGTTTTTTTTATTGACATTCTTCTTTTACACCACCCACGTTTTAATGGTTTTGATTAAACTCTCTTTGTGTAATGTACGGTGAATATAGAGTTCTCATTGGTGATGCTGAAGATATTATTCTTCTGGCCTTCCTTTAGTTTTTCTCCACATGTCCATGTACTGAGAACTTGTAAAGCATATCATTGTAATCCTAAGGCAGGGGTTTGAAGATTTGCATTTTCCATAATTCTAAAATACCAATGAAAAGTAGCTTTTAAAAGTTCCTTACTGTATGTTTCATATTCAGTATCAAGAACATTCAAAATAAGGATTGTGTGGACTGTCTATACAATGGGTTGTCTAGACTGTCATCCAATGTACAAATTATATATCAGACAAGCTGAATAAAATGTTTTGTCAGAGAGGTCCATATCCACAGGGTCTTGTCTCCTCTAGATGTTGTCAAGGAGATGCCATACCCTGCCAGAATTTGGGGAGAGCATGCAAAATACTTGTGATGCCAGTACATGGTGCCATGAGCCAGTGTCCTTTCAGCTGATCACAAGAATATCATAATTGCAAACCCCTCTCTTTCCACACCTTCAGACCAGATGATTTTCCGATGGCCTCTGCCTGTCTGTGTGCAAGTGGGGGCATGTTCTACAAAGTAGAAATGTATCCACTCTTAGGAGAGAAAATGTTCATAGTCATCCCCCAATGTAAGAGTATATAAAAATGTCTCCTGCTTAATCCCCAACATTCAAATTTCTTATTCTGAATACAATTAGAGGGAGCAAGAGATGATGGGCTTGCTATGAATGAATATAAAGCAATCACTAAAAGAAAGGAATATTCCCTTACTTTTATTCAGAACCCCTGGCATGCAAGTTGTGCAATTAATGCTAAAGCATATAAAGTCTTTAAGCTGATAGTATCTGTAATCAAATAATGAAAAAGGAGAGCAGTTAAATGAACATACTAGTCAGGGTCAGAGATGTTCAGCAAAAAGCTGTAGTGGGTCTTTGATCATGGTTAGAGTCACAGTGATATCAAACAGTTGGTTCTCATGTAACTGCTAAATGTTTCAGATTTTGTTTTTATTAAACTTGGCGTTTCACACTGAGATCTGTATTCCTAGTGAATAAAAGACAGCTACTATGTTAGGAGGGATTCCATTTTTACAATTGCAAAATAGTCAGAGATATTCCAAGAACCTGGGCCACACAATGTACTCCTTTCACGGTGTTCTATTCTGAACTGTGCAGTTATCTATTAAATTTTCTAATAGATATTTGTGTAAGGTGTATGTATGCTTGTGCAATTATTTAAAAAGCAGTTTTGGAAAACAGTGTATTTATTAAAGAAAATCACTTATGGGGCATGTACAAAACTGTATAAAAAAACTTTTAAAAATCACATTCAATTTGCCCAGTAAAGTTGTTTTTGTGAAATTTCTGTGTTGTTGAATAAAGGACTTTAGTATTCAAAATATCTCTAGTTTTTCATGGATAAATTTTTATTTGTGGGATTTTAAGTAAGGAACATATCCTGAAAATCTTACTTTGTTTATGATAAGAGATCGTGCCCTCATGTTTATAGAATGAATACTGTGTATGTATATCTTTGATAAAATATGCCATTGATGTTCATTTTTTATTTTCCTGATGTATTTTTTATTTCCATTATATTTAAAGAAAAGGAAAAATAACATTCCTTGAACATTTCTAAAGGATTTTTTTTTTTGTTGGGAACATTTCCTACATAGAGGAAGAACTGAATGCACCCAAGCATTTTTCCTTCCTTTTCTGTCCTTAAGTGTTCTGGGGGAAAATAGCATTTCTTGTACCATGAGAACTGGTTCAATATCTAAGAGAACTGGTGCTGATCCTTGAAAACATCATTGTGCATGAAGAAATGTAGAACCCTGAAATTACGTCTTCAGCCACTCTCAGCAACACTCTGAGATGAAATTTTTATTCTGTTTCTTTTTTATTATGGAATATTGTGGTCCACGCATGCTGCTTATGAGTTGCTGGGGAATGTGCTTAACTCTTATTTCACTGCTTCTCAGTATAAGGCTTATTCTTTTCTTTTTTGTCTTACAAATGACAAAAAACACAGAGTATGGTTTTGTATCTTGGAAATTCCTCATATGGTTACAAACACAGAACTTTATACAATTGAAAGCGTTTTTGTCCATTGGCAATAATACCATATTGGAAGAGTTTTATCCATTTATTAAACATTAGCATGTGTCCTGTTAGTATAATATCACTAACATAAAATATCTGGGTAAAAGCAATGGCTTTTGAAAGTAGAGGGCAAGAAAGAAGAGTTAGGTCATCTGAATTATGGGAGCTCCTGAATGCTCGGCAGTGTCGCAGGTAAGTTGCTATGTTTCTTTGTTGGAATCTTGTTTAAGCAACAATATGGCAAATACGTTAAACTGAATGTTTATAGATCATACTTTTTTACTTAAGATTGTCAAAAATACAAATACTTGGAGGTTCCTATGTAATAATAAGAGGATAACTCTTCAAGACAATTTGAATTCACCAAAAACTCAAGGGAATATCCATAACCTATTTAGATACTGAACCAGATAATTTTATAGGGTTTCTGTATAAGCAAATATTTTTTCAAGTATGTTTATTGATAAAAGTTGGTTTTGTCTAATGCAGAAACTTTTTCGTTTTCCACTCTTTTCTGTCACTTTGTCTTTTTTAAAGAGAAGAAAAGTGACTTGAAGTAAACACAGTGAACACAAGTGTAAGGTTGTGTTTGCATAGACTACATAAATAACATAGTTATGCATGAGTTTTTTGTTTATTTGGAAATTTGTTTCTAATCTTTGATTCTAACATTCTGACTTGGGATCTATCTCTGTGTCTTTTGATATCAGATTTTTAGGGGTCCACTTTTTAGGTCAGTGTTTATATAAAATAAAGCATCAATCAGATGTCCTTTTAGTCAGATCTGTGATTTGTTTACAGTATGTTTCTTATGACAAAAATTGTTCTAGTTGACAAGTGTTATGATTTCATAAATTGAAAGCAACATCCACATCTCTTTCAAAGAACACTACTTTTATAAGCTACTCTACCCTGTCTAACCTAAGTGTAAAGCATTTGTAATAAAGAACTGCCTTTTCTGACTTCCTTATTAGTTAGATGGTAGAATCTGGTTGCCTGGTTTGTATTACGACCTTCTGTTTACAACTTCTCTGAAAAATGATCTTCTGTTTAAAAGTTTGTAGCTTCAGGACAGCTGCACAATTGAAACGGAGGTTGAAAAAGAACAACATCCAAATGGTACTAGTTAACCTTCAATACTATCGTAAAACAGACGTAGCTGAAAATTCTTCTTCATTGTCCTTTAAGAACTTTTCTCAGCTCGGTGCCTGTGGCTCAAGTGGCTAAGGCGCCAGCCACATACACCTAAGGTTGCGGGTTCGAATCCAGCCCGGGCCCACCAAACAACAATGATGGCTGCAACCGAAAAAAAATAGCCAGGCGTTGTGGCAGGTGCCTGTGGTCCCAGCAACTTGGGAGGTGGAGGCAGGAGACTTGCTTGAGCCCAGGAGTTGGAGGTTGCTGTGAGCTATGCCATGGCAGCACTCTACCCAGGGGGACAGCTTGAGGCTCTGTCTCACCAAAAAAAAAAAAAAAAAAACTTTTCTCACCCTTCCATGACCTGCTTTACGATTTTAACTTTAATATTGAATTATTCGTGTAGGTATATCAGTGCGTTTGTGTGTGTTTATTAGACAGAATTTAGGCAATGCTCTAGAATAGCTAAGAATCAGTGTATGCTATTAAGAATCTTTTCTACTGTGGCTCCTTGAGTAGGGCCCAGGCCCCATATACTGAGGGTGGTGGTTCCAACCCGGCCCTGGCCAAATTGCAACAAAAAAATAGCCAGGCACTGTGGCGGGTGCGTGTAATCCCAGCTACTTGGGAAGCTGAGACAAGAGAATCACTTAAACCCAAGAGCTGGAGGTTGCTGTTGAGCTTGTGATGCCACAGCACTCTACCAAGGGTGACGAAGTGAGACTCTGTCTCTAAAAAAAAAAAAAAAAAAAAAAAACTTTACTGGAAAGGATTCTGTCACTATTTGTATAGTTGCAATTGAATTTGATGGTTCAGCATCTCATCATAACCTATTCTCTAGGATTCAAAAAATTGGGGGGAGCGGCATGAACTCTTTTGTGTTTTCATGAGTTACCACTTCACTTCACTGGATCCTACTTTTAGTGCCTCAAGGAATTGTGCTGAGAATTATGTATACAATTTCCTTCCCAAATGCATTATTTATCTTCATATAATTAAAAAAAATTGGTCATATTTATATTCTATCAAGCTATTGAGATGTTTAAACTTCAAGTGCATATTCAGTCACTAATAGATAACATGATCTGTAGCTTATATATTTTGTATAGAAAAAGAATTCTCAAAAGACTTCCTGGCATCTGCAGAGCAGTGATGAGAACACTGGGGACATTTTGTTGTGTTGGCAGATCAGCAGTTGTTTTAATTTCTCATTTATTGAACAAGTACCAGTGCCTATCTTCAGCGTATCAGCTATTGGGGAAATTCTGGTGAAGGAAACATGACTCCTGATGCGTTACCATCACCATGGAGGTTGAGCAAGTGGCCACAATAAGTATCTAAATAAATGAAAACCCCAGAGCACCGTTTGATGTGAATGGAGCCAGGCATCATGCAGAGAAGTGGCAGGAAATGGGAAAGCTCTTTCATTTCAAACTTTTTTCAGCTGAGAGGAGGGAGCAAGGCTGGAGCCCCCCCCAGGTTGTGAAACTTGAGAGCAAAATAGTAAAGGCAAAGAGAATGGGATGGCAGAGCCAAAGAAAAGGCCCAAAGGCCTGAGAGATGTCACTACTCTCACCCCAGCTGCGGTCATTCTCTTGGGGTTCAGTATTCAGCTTCCATTCTTTCTTATTTGTCTTCAATATATTTTCTAAGCTGCAGTCCGAGTCATCCTTTCAACATGCACACACGTTTATGTGACCCCATGCTCGTCATCACTGGCTTCCTGTTGCTCTTAGAATAACCCCCCAGTATGGTCTGTAGGGTGCTTTGTGACCTGTACCTGCAATCTCATCCCATACCATGTCACCCCATCTCTCTCTGAACTCCAGCCACTTGAACTTTCTTCCAGTCCTTACGAGGCCCTATTTATATAAATATTAATAAATAAAAACGATGGTTTTCCCCATACTTGAAGACGACCCTGTCTGAGGTCCTCTCACTTCAGCAGAACATTCTGTTCTTGCTGTTCGTAATATCTGGAGCCTTATTTCCTTCTCTTTTAAATTGGATGCTGCCTTTTCATTCTTCAGAACTTATCTAAAGGTTAACTTTTTGAAAGGAAGTCCTCTCTAGTTTTGGGGACTGTCAAATCCATCTATAATAGGCTCAGTACCTTGTATCACTTCATGGCAGTTACTGATGAATTTATGTCATTCAGAAAATATTTTTCACGTGCTCTCCACTTATCTAGGCAACTAGACTGTGTCCGTGCTCTCCTAGAGTTTATATTATAGTGGAAGGAAAGAGGTTATTCACAAAGGACTAAAATGGATATGTATGTATGTGACGCATGGCAACATGTGCTATGAATACAATTTCGGAGGATAAATGAAATTAGGAATGCCTGTGCAGTTAGAAGGTAAGAAAGAGAACTGGAATTTCAAATGAGTAGTTAGGGAAAACTTAACTCAGAAGGTGAGGTTGGAGCTAAGATCTGAAGGAGGAGGAAGTAGGAACTGGTCCCCGGCAAAAAGCAAGTGTGCAGGCATCGTGCTGGGGATGGGTTCAAAGGCCAGCAAGAAGCCCAGTGCCTGAAGTGTAGTGAGTCAGAGAGAGAATAGTAAAACATGTGGTTAAAAAAGAGAGAGCAGATTGTGTGGTTTCCTGTTAAGGACTTTGACGTTTCTTCAGTGTTCAACATGAAATCTTTGGAGGGTTCCATTGGAGGAAACCGTGACCGAAATCATCTCTAGGCACTAAAGTATCTGAATCGAAGGTAAGTGGGTGTTAGAAACTACAAATTGGGAATTGAGGTGAATTTCCTCCGGTCGCAAGGAAGGGATGCAAAGGCCTTCAAATTCACCTGAGCTGTCTTCACAAGTGAAGTTGGCTCGTGATTGTAAAAATATTAATGGACCTTTTAAATTAATTATCATGTTCATTCCTTTACCCTTCATTCTTTACATTTTAGTAGCCCAAATGTATTCTACGAAGCCTGGTTGGGAGAGAAGTGTTTCTTTACATTTTGTATGCGTAGAGAAAGCATTTTGTATGAGAATTTCCTGAGACCTAAGTTTCACTGTAAAAACGACCATATGACAGAAATCTCTACATAGGCCCAAGATCTCAGTTGAATCCTTACCACCAGAGTTCTGAAGACTAAAGAACTAGTACTGTATTTTAACATGTATAATGTACCCTTTTTTGCCCACGTTTTTGAAGGGAAAAAAAGAGATTTGCAATATACATGGGTAGTACTAATTCCTTATCTATGTAAATGTCTTAAAGTTTTTTATTTATGCACATGTGTTAAAAGTGTAACTCATACTGTAGTATCTTAAAAAAGAAACACTAAAACTCCTTTATAATACAAAAATCAAGTATCTAAATGAAACAACTAAAAATTTGAATTAAAAAATTAAACAAAAGATTTTTTTTCTCCTGAAAGTTTGGGCCAAAAACGTGGGTGTGCATTATACATGGGAGTGACTTGTTCACAGCAAATATAGTGGCTCAAAATCTGAAAAATTCAGTTCTTTCAGATTTGGAGCTACCATATTTGGAGTTTTGGAGCTACCAAAGACTGAATAGAAAAAACTAAACTGAAAAAATTCATCCCATTATTACTAAGGATGGTTATAGAACTTCTGAGTCTTAGCAATAGACTCTATAAGGAAAACATTACATAAATATTCATGAAAATTTATCAGTTGCATCAAGGGTTAATTTACAAGCTGAATTATTAGGTGTGACTTAATTAGCTACACTGGCACTGTAATAAAATTGTGAACTTTAGAAGAGGCAGTACTTCCCAGCTTAGAAAAGTCTATCGGGGACCAAGTTCTACAGCGCTGACTTAAAGGAAGCTGGCACACAGTTTAAAGATGTAATTTGAGTCATAGTTGATGATATACTTTTACTTGTTTAGCCTTTTATGCAGCTTGTTTGCATTCCTTGAACAGATTTGCTGTTTCTATTCTAACTGCATTGTGTATGGCATGAGGAATGCTGATTAATTCTTGTCGGTAATCATCACACATGCTGCCAATGTTGTACGTTTATATCCTCCATTCCACAATCTATGTATACATTCCTTATGTTATTAGTGGAAGTGGCATGGAATAGGTAAATAAACCCGCTCTTGGTTCAGATGAAAAATGACCATTGATCCTTTCTGTCTTTAAAAGATAGAAATTCTATTAGATTAGGGAATCTGCTAGAGCCTTCATTTGCTTCAAGTAGCTTTAATTAGAATTCTTTAATTGTCCCTACAGCTGCCACCCATAGTAAACTCTAAAATATCAATTGTAATTGGAAGATAGATTTGCATTTTACTCATGACTTGTATCTTACTTCATGAACTTTAAGACAGTGACCCTAGCCAGTGCTACTGGGGTTTTCCGTAAATAGCCCTTTTTGATCATTTTGATACTTACATTGTAGGCGACTGTCTCATCCACTTACTTTTAAAAAGAGAAGTAACAAATGACTTCTAGGTAAGCCTAATTTAGCAGATTACTAACTAGTTTGTTTAAAGAATAGTAAGTAAATAGGTTTTTAAATGATAGGCGATAGTTTGAAAAGGAATTTTCATTAGAAGTCCTAAAGTATTTAAAAAGAAGTAAAGTGTGTCATTCCTTAACTTTGGTGCTTAGAGTGAAATTACAAGTTATAACAGGGTTATGAAGTGAGATGATGAAAATAAAATAACATAAAGATGAATTTATCTCTATTACCTTAGTCCCAATTTTACCAATATTGTCTTGATTTGCTAAAACATAACCAGTAAATTAGATGATTAGACTCTATATAATTAGCCTTCCTGTTTTCTAGAAGATGAAATGGTTTCTATGAAAATGGAACTGTTTAGAATCTTTTATTTCGTAGGCAGTTATTCCATAAAGTGGGTAGGAAGTGCAACTACTCACAATGGATCAGCAATAGAAGGACATTTATCTAGGATGACTGAAAGTCCTGAGAAAAGGGTAAAGCAATAAACATTCCAGTTTGTTCTCTGTATCTCTGCCGTGCTCTGCCAGCTTTATTCTGAGGATTTTTTCTGTGTATGCTGTGGCCTCTGGCATCTCTGATGTTTTTTTTTCCATTGCTGGGAATTCCTGTACAGGGAAAAGTTTTCATTCCTGACAAGTTCAACCAAAATCCCAGAGTTAATTCTTGATAGATCCAATAGGATCATGGGTTCAACCATTAATCTTAGCCCACTTCTAAATTCAGAGTGGAGGTAATGGCTCTCCTCACCTCATTTCCTGAAAATTAAAGATGAGTAGTTATTTAGAGAAAATCAGGGTATAGTTATTGAAACAGAAGTGGAAATTAAAAAAGGCATGAAAGGAGGGAAGGAAGGATAAAAAGAGGAGAAAGAGAAAAAAGAATGAAAACAAGAGAAAGGAGGGGAGGAAAGGCAGGAGGCCCTGCCAGCATGTTACAGTGAAGGGTTAATAGACATGGAAACAGCAGGCGGGAGGAGGCAGAGAAACTGAGATCTTAGCTGGAATTCTAATAGGATCATTAATTTCTGTATAATTATGTGATAACTCTATTTGGTTAACTCGAAAGATCTATTTTTATTAATTAGTCATGTATATGCACAAACACACACACAACACACCGGCATACACAATACCATTATATCAATGAGTAGGTCACATGAGCACAATGCTATTTCTGGGATGAAGAAAACAACTTGCACTGAGTTTGATAGGCTTTCCTGCAAAAGTCTGTCCTTTATGGTTACCCCGTTCTTTATAGAAATGTGTGCAAATGTTGATTTTGTAGAAGCTGATCCATCTGCTTCTATATGAAAGGGTTTGTTTCAGAGAACTAAGACAAGACGATCACAGAATCTCCAACTACAAGTCAGACTGTAGCCACCAGCTTTATCATGCTTTTCACACAGATTCTTTCATTGTATTTGCTGTCTCATCATTGAACTGGCATTTCACTTGAGTCAGCCCAAGAAGCAAAAGGTTGACTATATTCAACACTCTTTTCATCTTGAGCTCAGTTACTGTATGCTCATGAGAAAATTCTTATTTATTATTTCTGGAAGAGCAAAGTCATTTTCCCATTTTGTGCTATTATTTTATCAAGTAATAAAACTAGACGTGATACAATACTTAAATGATCATACCAACATTGTTATGAAAACAAAACTGGGAAAATTGAAGAAGCTGAACCGTGGCTGGTGATGCCATCATAGCTTCATGTTTGTTCTTTGTTGGAAAGGTCAAAGTCTAAATCCTGCAGTGAGAACTTCAGGTTTCCACTTAGCAATACAGAGGCTTAGAGTATCACTCCCAAGTTTATAATGAAAGAACTTAGATAACCACGGCATTTGTGACATTTTTTGCACCTATTAAAGTGCTGCTGTCACGTGACAACCAGCCGGTCCCATATCTAAGGAGAGGCATCTAGTTACCTCTAACTGAAAAGGTGGGCAGCGTGCGAGGCTCGGTTGGTGATGTCAGCAAAGACGTGGAAATGATGAGAAGTGATCAGAGGGAGATTTTAGAAGTGATACAGACATTACCAGATTAAGAATGCCTTCCTGTAAAATAACCACTGGAACTGACCAATGAGCACATCTGTGCCCAGAGGAATGTAAAACTTTGTAGAAATCAAATGGAAGGGAGCGGGAGTAGGAGAGCGGCGAAACCCGCCTTAGAGAGCATTACAAAAGGAGTACACATAACCAAACTATGTTTACGTCCTTAATTCTTGGAGGGTAAGAACCTAACACACACACACACACACACACACACACACACATTCAGAGACTGAAAATAGAGTGAATGGTGGTTGTCAGGGGCTGGAGAGTAACAGGTAATGAGAGCTATTATTTGATGGATACAGAGTTTCAGTTTGGGAAAATAAAAAAAGTTCTGATGATTGATGATGGTGATGTCTACACAACCACGTGAATGTACTTAGTGCCAAAAAGTGTACCTTTTAAAATGGTTACAATGCTAAATTTTCTGTTGTATGTATCTCACCACCATACCCTCCCCCCAAAAAAGAATGCCTTCCATGGGCATCTCAGTAGACTGGATATAGCTGAGGAAAGAAGAGTCAATTATGGTCTATAGAAGCTCCTCAATCTGAAACAGAAAGGGGAAAAAAGCATAAAACCCAGCACGCAAAAGGCATTTTGAGATAATAGTATATATTTGATATGAAAAAGTACAGCAAACTCACATGTATAAAACGGAAAACTGTCCTTAAGGATTTGAAAGA
Source organism: Galagoides demidoff (assembly GCA_963574575.1). Classification (NCBI taxonomy): domain Eukaryota; kingdom Metazoa; phylum Chordata; class Mammalia; order Primates; family Galagidae; genus Galagoides; species Galagoides demidoff. Next base: position 2,860 of record CAUYQV010186420.1, on the reverse strand, counting down.
TGTGGTTCCAACATAGAAAGCAGATCCTGGAATCTTCTTAGAAAATAAAGATAGCAATTTCTTTAGTCGTTCAGATCCCTTTTACTTAATTCAAGCATCTGCGCGTTGTTTGACTGACAACTTCCACTGGGCCCAGGAAGCCAGGGAAGCTGTTGACTTCATGCTACTTTTTACCACAGCAGTATACCCCTCCCTGCAAGAGGGGTAACAAAGTTGGCTGTAGTTCCACTGAAGTTTCTTGATTACTAATTCTTTGTCTTTTTCCTTTTACTTTCTAAAGATGAACCTAACTAAAATGACCTCTTTAAGTGGAGGTCATAAAACCTCAATCAAATTGGCTTATTAAGTAGTTAAGATTTTACTGATCTGTGTAACTGAAAAGCCACATAACAGACCTGGCCGAGTCTGGGTGTTTAGGGTTGTTTTCGGGTTGCTTTCCTTCTGTCTCTCATCCAGGCTTTAGTCCCTTTAATTTCCTTTTCAGTCCGTTTCTCAACCTTGTGACAACACGGTCACTGGCTGTTGCAGTCATACCTCATTCCATTTTGGCAACTCAGCAAAAGGAGAGTTTCTTTTTTGACAGTAGTTTCCAAGAAAAAGAGAAGAAAATCTTAGTCTGGCTCATTATGGATCTTGCCTCTGTCCCCACATCACTGATCCAAGGAGATGGAATACCTTTATTAATCAAGGCAGGCGAATAAAATACACTCACCCCCCTCTCCCTAAAGCTAAAGCTGTGAGATCAGCCCACCTGACACATAGGGACTGAGAAGAGAGGAGGGTTATGTGTGGGGGGAAAAGTGAAGGGTCAGAACCATGTAAGGGGGAGCAGGCAAATGCAGGCACTGTCCACATGTGGGGAAACTCACCATGGCACCATCACTTAGGTCTCTTGAGTAGGGTGGGAAGAGGTACTTGGTAGGTGGGGCCTGTGATATTGTTAGAAAAACAAAGTGGTATATACAAGTGTTTGAATCCATACTTCGTTTATAGCCCAGCATATAAATATTTAACATGGAAAAAATTCCTTAAGTAACTCAAAGTATATGTTTGCTTTTAAAAAAATGTGTTTGCTTTATGAAGATATGGCTCTTGTGTACGTATAAAGGTTACTTCTTCTTCCTTTCCAATTTGGAATAAAAAAAGATAATCTGAGTGTTGGTGCCTGTGGCTCAAAGGAGTAGGCTGGCCCCCTAGACCGGAGGGGGTGGGTTCAAACCCGGCCCCAGCCAAAAAAAAGAGAGAATCTTAAAATTTCAGATAACTTATGTTAATATAGACATGTAGAGGGATTAAAACATGGATGGATAAAAGTAAAACACCTACAAAAGGTAAAGCTAAGAAAGAAGAATTTAAAAAATTTTAGGTTTCTCTTTAGATTCAAATAGTGAGAGACTAATTTTTGAATTTAAATAGGTGGAGCTTTGTTACAGGTATCAACACAGAAAGTTTGCACCAGAGGACACTGCCAGGAAATCTAAATAGTTTAAATATGCTTGTAGGAAATTTATGCTTTCTTTTATTTGTGACAATGGATTCTTTCAATCTAAATGGAGTGCATCAAATAAATGGCTGGACTTAATAATCTCTTTATGTCTATATTTATGAATTTGCAAGTTATTATCATTTCCAAATCATTAGTGGAAAACACACATGTGTGTACATACACGCATTGTATGACAACCATTTTTTTAAAAAGAGGTGGTATTCATCCTAAAATAGAGACGTTTATGTCTATCGCATTGGTAACATTGATAGACTTACATATTAAAAAGCCTAATGGATTAGTTGACAGGATTCTTATAGTGGGTAGTTCAAAATAGCTACTGCTATTTTATTTATTTATTTATTTATTTTTGAGACCAAGTCTCACTCTCTTGCCCCAGACTAGAGTGCCATGGTATCAGCCTAGCTCAAAGCAACCTCAAACTCCAGGGTCCAAGCAATCCTTCTGCCTCAGCCTCTTAAGTAGCTGAGATTACAGGCCTGCTACCATATCCAGCTAATTTTTCTAATTTTGGTAGAGACGGGTCTTACTCTTGGTCAGACTGGTCTCCAATCCTGAGCTCAAGTGATACTCCATCTAGGCCTCCCAGAGTGCCAGGATTATAGACATGAGCCACCACACCCGGCTGCTATTGTGATTTGTATTGGTCCTTAACATTTAGCATACTTTAATGCTCTGTTACTTGCATGCCTCTTTAGGATAAGGAAGTCAATTAAGTGGGCCTATGCTCTATTCCTCCGTTAACTCCCTAGAGCAGTGGTTCTCAACCTTCCTAAGGCTGCAATCTATTTTCATTGTTAAAAAGGGGTTGTGACCCACAGGTTGAGAACCGCTGCCCTAGAATAGGTGTCCCACAAATACCTTGCAAACTCATGCAATTACATAAAATATGATATTTCTCAAAAAATTCCATTGAAGAAAGTAGATTCCAAACAAGTATACATTTGAATCAGCCATGTCTATATCAGATATTGTAGATATCAACACAACATAATTTCAGTTTATTTTGTTTTTTTAAGGGAATGGTTAATACACTTATAAACTTTTATTTTGTCAGCAAGAAAATATTTTAATAAATTATGGTATATGTACACCAAGGAATACTATACAGCCATTAAGAAAGATGGAGACTTTACCTCCTTCGTGTTTACCTGGATGGAGCTGGAAAATATTCTTCTTAGCAAAGTGCCCCAAGAATGGAAGAAAAAGTATCCAATGTACTCAGCCCTACTATGAAACTAATTTATAACTTTCATAGGAAAGCTATAACCAATTTTAGCCCAAGAATATGGGAGAGGGAGTGGGAGGGGAGGGCGGTGGGTGGGTGGAGGGAGGGTGATTGGCGGGATCACG
>CAUYQV010186418.1:0-16511 GCA_963574575.1 Galagoides demidoff | reverse complement strand
TTTTTTTTTATTAATTGATAGCTGTATACATTAATGCAAACATGGGGTACATTGTACTGTTTTCATATACAATTTGAAATACTTTCATCAAGCTGGTTAACATAAATTTCATGTCATTTGCTTAGTCATTGTATCAAAACAGTATTATTAATTTATTCTTAATTTACAGATATTAGAATTATAAAACTGCATTTTAACTTTATTATATCTTTTTTAAGAAGGACAGCATCTTTTTTTTTTTTTTTTTTTTTTGCAGTTTTTGGCCGGGGCCAGGTTTAAACCCACCACCTCCAGTATATGGGGCTAGTGCCCTACTCCTTTGAGCTACAGGCACTACCTAGGACAACATCCTTTTTACTTACATATAAATGAAAGCTAATGTTATTCTACATATCTATAAAAATTATCAAAGTTACAGATAATTATGGAAAATAAATATATGGGGATGTAAGTATAAATTTGCAAATAAGTGGCATAAAATGTCTTGTGTAAAGAATGTGGATGAAAAATCACTAGATGTGAAGTGCCTAAATGTCTTGGTATTCAAGATATACATCATAACTATATAACAAATACTCTTAAGCCTATAATTGCTCCCTTCTTCACAATATTTCTGTGCATAATTTCCTGTTATTTTCATTTATTCTAAGGGTGATCATAGAGTTAATTTAAGAAGGAAGCTAATTTTAAACATTTGATTTTTTTAATGGAACATATTTTACCCTTCTGGAAATACATTGCTAATAAAAAAACTTCTATCCAAAATGAAATTCCTCAGTGACAAAAATTTAGGGAAATAACATTCCCAAGAGTATCTTTCCCACATCATTTCTTAAGACTTTTTAATGAAAAAGTATGAATTTAAATTAGACAGTTTAACAGATGCAAAGAAAGGGAAATTAGCAGGTTAGAATAACATTGTTTGCATTGATGCTAAAATAGTAAAGGCAATTAAAGAGCCTCCCCGGGATTCCACTACAGATGAAGAGCTGCTCCATTATTCATATAGACACCTATATCAAAGCACATTTTCATGAAATTTAAATACTTAAAACCTATCTTCTTTGAAAGTAAAATGCTAAGTTCCTTTTAAACCTAATAGAACTCAGCATTTTATTAATTTTCTATTATTAATGTATTTGAAAAAGAGAATAATTAAATTAGACATTTATTCCCAAATTCTTTTTTTTTTTTTTTTGAGACAGAGCCTCAAGCTGTCACCCTGGGTAGAGTGCTGTGGCATCACAGCTCACAGCAACCTCCAACTCCTGGGCTCAAGCAATTCTCCTGCCTCTGCCTCCCACGTAGCTGGGACTATAGGCACCCGCCACAACACCTGGCTATTTTTTGGTTGCAGCCATCATTGTTGTTTGGCGGGCCCGGGCTGGATTTGTTGTATGTGGCTGGAGCCTTAGCCACTTGAACCACAGGCACCGAGCCTATTCCCAAATTCTTAAAAGTAAAATTATGCAGTTGACATCCCATGATTTACAATCACTACCTTTTCCATTCCTTGCCCCCAATTTATCCTATTTTTTTAATTTCCAGAATTGAGGCCTGTAAATTAAAGTCATAAAATTATACCACATAGATGAAAAGTCAATATATGAGACAGAAGTGACAAAATTGACATATTGTTACTTATGACTATGAAATTTATATCACTTCTTAATGATGGGAATCAGAAATTATTAGTGACTTTCCTTTCCCTGTTACAATTCAGCGAGATGCATGTTTATTCAAGGTTAGTGGGAAAGATTCCTGAATTTACTGTAAAATTTAGTGTAAAATTATTTTAGCATCAATGCAAACAATGTTATTCTAACCTGCTAATTTCCCTTTCTTTGCATCTGCTAACCTGTCTAATTTAAATTCATATTTTTTCATGAAAAAGTCTTAAGAAATGATGTTCTTGGGAAATAAATATATTATTAACTTGAGAATCTAATATTTTCAGTAAGTAGCCGACCATCAAATAAATTGGATCCACTGAAGAGCCCCTTTGTAATCTGGTGTATAATCGAGTGAAAGTTAATCCCGGTAATTAACATCCACTTTTCCATTTACAGACAAACTCTGAATTTAAATTGGCTTCTCAGGAATTCACCATTTCACTATTTTAATGGTATTAGATTACTGTCAGCAGATTTAAAACATTCTGAATATTACTAAGTAAAATGAAAATGAAAAGACTGATATTCTCCCAAGAAAGTTATTACAGTAAGAACTCCGATAATTTCAGTGCAAAGCGAAAGCAGCAGAAAGTCAAAGGATAAATATTATTTATGCATGAAGTTTAGCAGGTAGTATTAGGTATTCAGAGATATAAAGCTATCTTCTTTGTTCACTGCCTGTTTCTGTAGAAAAACACAACTTTTATTGGAAGGCAGCATTGCCTGTTAGCCTATGTGTATCTGTGGCAGAAACAGTCATTAAGACCCGCAAAACTATTTACTGGCCCCTTACAGAAAAAGTTTGCTAACTCTCACTCTATAGACTCAAACAGGAGGGACTACTATTCATCACCTCGCATTTCATTTGTATGCAACAGCTTGATCAAGTGTAAATTATTAATATTTATATCAGGAACCAAGACTAGTTTAATTTTGAAGAAGATCAACTGGTGATTTGGGGAAACTGTTAGTCCTAATATCACTCTGATCCCAGTGAATGGCCTCTATATTGTCTGGCGTTCAGGTGGGCAACCCATAAAGAAATCTGATCATTTTTAATCACTGAGTTCAAAGAGAAGCCTACCAACACTTTCAAAAATTATCAAATACTTGCATTCATAAGTAAATAAGTATATTTTATAAGAGAAAATGCAACATTTTCAAAAAAGGAAAATCGTGGTTAATCTGTTTTCACTTACAGTTAGGTGTAATTATTAGGAAAAATGTTAAAAATATACTGAAGGATATTTGTGTAAAGGACTCCAATGATGATTATATCAGAAGTACAGCATTAGCTTCAAGAAAAGAATTTAAAAGACATTATAAATAGTGTTTCCTGAGAACAGAAGAACTTAGGAATGGAGACTGAGACTAGCACACAAAAGCAGTCGTAAATGTCACCTGGTAAACTCACAAACTCCTCGTATTTCTCAACATATTGCTCAAGATCTGTGACTAATTTGTTGCCTTCTAAGGTTTTTTTTTTTTATTTGTCTTTTCTTTCTGTAACTTTTTTTTTTTTTTTTTTTTTTGTAGAGACAGAGTCTCACTTTGTCGCCCTGGGTAGAATGCCCTGGCATCACACAGCTCACAGCAACCTCCAACTCCTGGGCTTAGGCAATTCTCTTGCTTCATCCTCCCGAGTAGCTGGAACCACAAGCGCCCACCACAATGCCCTGGCTATTTTTTTGTTGTTGTTGCAGTTTGGCAGGGACTGGGTTTGAACCCTCCACTCTCGGTATATGGGGCCAGGGCCCTACCCATTGAGCCACAAGTGCCACACCTTTCTATAATATTTTTAATTGACACATAAAGTGCACATATCCCGAGTATACAATTTTATTCATTTTTGCTTACCCATGCCCACACATATATGAGGTCTGACAATTAAGTTTGTAAACTCATCCTAGAAAAAATGCGATACATACGTCATTGCTAAGTATCATTATAGTCACCTTCAAAGTACTCCCCTGAGAAGCTATGCACTGAGGCCAGCACCTAGTCTACCTTAAACTCTTTCCCTGGAACAACCATCAGAGCTGTCATGGTAGAAGCCTGACAATTAAGTTTGCAAACTCCCCACCATGCACTTATGTTGGCAGCACTGTACAAACAACTCAGCAAGGTTTCAGCACCTTGGTGCATCAGTGTCTCACAGCCACGTGCTCACACAGCAGTGTCTCGCCTTGTGGCGTTCATTGTTATTGTTGTGTGTTTTCGTGTGCTATTCGATGACAGCTCTGATGGCTACTCCAGAAAAAGAGTTCTGAAATTTCTTTAAAGTGTTGCACAACTTCCCAAGGGGAGCACTACACAGGCCACTTCAGTGATACTCAGCAATGAGGTATGTAGTACTTTTTCTGGGATGAGTTCATAGACTTAATCGTTAGATCTCAGACCTTATATATCACCAAGATGAAGGTGTAGGTTTTTTCCACGGTACTCCTTTGTTCCCTCACATTTAATCCTGCCCTTTCTCCAGGCTGAGGTAACTGGCATTCTGATTTCTATCACTCATTGACTAACACTGTGTCTTGAAAACTTCCTGTAAACATGAACATACACACGAGGCACACTATTTTATGTCTGCCTTTTTTTGCTCAACATTGTTATATCTGTTAAATTTAGGCATGTGATTACATGCATCAATTTTTGGCACTTAAAAACATGCTGTATGACATTTGGTTGTATGAATATATTAGTATATTCAGATTAAAATTGGTGAGCTGGGTGGCGCCTGAGGCTCAAGGAGTAGGGCGCTGGCCCCACATGCTGGAGGTTGTGGGTTCCAACCCAGCCCCAGCCAAAAACTGCAAAAAAAAAAAAAAAAGATTGGTGAGTTTAGGGTTAATTCCAATTTTTGATATTATGAACAAAGCTACTGTGAACATTCATATAAAGCAGCAGTCCTCAACCTGTGGGTTGTGACCCATAGACACTGTATTAAAGAGCTTTAGGGAGGTTGAGAACCACTGACATAAAGGCTTTTAAACAGATATAAGCAACCAGATCGTTTGCAAATATTTGCCACACTTGAGAGTGGAATTTATTCAGCAGTCTGAGACCTGGTTAGCAACAGCAGAAAATGCCAGTTTTCCAATTCTGTATGATATCTCATTGTGATTTTTGTATCTAGTTCCTTAGTGACTAATGAGGAGAAGCAACTTTTTATACACTTAATGACCATCAAAAACTACCCTTGAAGTTTCTATTCAAGTCTTTTCTCTGTTTTATTTTTTAATTATATTGTATTTTTTCATATTTACTTATCGGATTTCTTTAAATGTTCTAGATGTATGATATTTATTGGGTATATTAATTTAAAAACTCTTTTCCCAGATTATGACTTGTCATTATTTTATCATATCTTTTGATGAATAGAAATTCTTAACTTGAATTAAAAACAATTTGTTAATCTTTTAGGATGAACGCTACAAGTGTTTTGTGCCCTGCTTATGAAATACTCCAAGGTCATGAACATATTCCCTATGTTTTCTCCTAAAAGCTACATTGTTTCCCCTCTTACACTGTGGTATCTGATTCTTTTCTAATTTAATTTAGGTATGATGTGATGCAGGAGTCAAATTCCGCTTTGTCTTACGTTGTTATCCATTTACCCCAGTATTATTCGTTTGTGAGAGGCTATCATTTCCCCCCCTAAATTACAGTGGATTTTATTTTAAACCAGGTGACAATGTATGTGTGAATCATTTTTGCTCTTGGTGAAATGTTTTCTTCGTCTATCCGTGGGCTCATCAAGCTTTGTCTTAACTGTTGTTCTTGAAATGGTTGTTTCCAATGTTTCATAACATTTAACATAGTGTGAGTAGGTACTTTATATTGCATTTGATTACTTTAATAAATTTTGGAACTATCTTCTAGTAGTAACCGTGAAAGCTAGTCGATTTTAAGACTGGTTATTTGTGGCACACACTATCAGATGGAAAGAAGTAATTATGAGAAAAAAAGTGGTCAGGGAACTACTGTCCAGATGTTGCTTACACAGCAGAATCAAGGCTACAGCAATCCACCCAGCGTGTCTTGAACAGTATCTAGATAGACTTTTTTTGCTGGATTTTTAAGAAAATTTCAGATAATAATTTACTTTAAAATTACTGAATGATAATATGAAATAAAACTTCATACATTTAACTAAAAAAATTGACAGCTAATAAAGAGGAGTGTTTGTATAAATTTCATTTTTTTCCAAGAGAATATTTAATCAATGTCAGTAGGAATAGTTTGTAATCTAGCCTGAAACGACTCTCTAGCAGTCCTGCTGATTTGTTTTTGGGTCATACTCAAAATTATTTTATTGTGGTGGTGTGGAAATCAAGCATAATTGCTACAGCGCTGCCTTTAATATGAACAAAATTATATTAACTCTCAATCATACTAAGTTGCACAAAATTTGCTTGCAGTAAGAGATTTTTATTTTTAACTTTTTAAAGAAAGATTTGCTTTTTTTTTTGGCCTTTATGTTAGATTCTAGAGAATATTTGCTGCTGTTCCACTCCTTTGATTAAATCTGAATGAATCAACTATAGGAAGGAAATTTCTAGATCTCAACTGTTCAACAGAATTCTTTCCTCTTGAACTAAAAGAACGTTTTTTCTCTCTCTTGCATTACTCAGAGCCTACTAAGGTGGTCAAAGTCAGGATACTTGCAATCAGGGGCAGGAGCGCTTTGTGGCGGTAGTAAGTCATCATTTTTAATATCTATTACTAATCTCCTCAAGAAGGCAGTTAGTAGTCATAGTGCTTACTTAAAGATATATAGATTGTATTTTTCTTTTTTTTTTTTATTAAGTCATGGTTTGATGGAGGGAGGGTAAAACAGTGAGACCACACCTATGGAGCATATTGCAAGGGTAGATTGTATTTCTCATGTGTTAATTAACTGTTCTCTCGAGAAGAGCAAATGAACAAAAAGCCTCCATTTAAAATAGTTAATATTCAGTTTACATCATTTGTATTAACCTGGATTGTGTTAGGACACATTTTTTTTAGTAAAGCATCACAAGAGTGGAGAAGCAGGAATCTAATGTTCTCTATTCTAATACCAAAGCAGTAGATGAGCTCATACAAGGGGCAGTTAGGGGAATGAGGGAGCAGGGAGAGGGGAGGAGGGAAAGAGATGGGAGTCACCGTGTTCGGCACACCTCTTAGGGGCAAGACACAATTACGAAAGGGACTTTATCTAGCAATGCAATCAGTGTAATCTTACTCTTCGTGCCCTCAATGAATCCCAAACAATAAAAGAAAGAAAAGGAAAATGTGTTTAATGGCATTCTCTGTTGAGAGCACTATTTTCCAAATGTTGTCTCTCCACTTGTCACTTATTCTACGTATGTTTAAAAGATGTGTGCTATGTTTGCGGCACTAGGATTGTAAAGAAGCAAAATATGTATCATCTACGTTAAGTTTGGTTTATAGAGGAAGACCTACAAATAATCACATCAAAATATGGCAGATAATACCTTGAGCAAATTCTTGTAATAAGTAAATACATATTATTGGGTGCAGACTATGATACAAATGTTATGGTTGGAAAAAAATTTTTAAGATGTGGATTCTGTTTTCAAAGAAGCAATGAAGTAAACAGCTAAAATACCTCAAGGTATGATGGGGGCACATTTTACTGCATCATAACAAGAGAGAAGGGAGAGGTGAGGGGAGAAATTTAAGGGAATGCCATTCCCAAGCCAAGTAAGTCATCAAGGGCGGAGTGTTTACTAGGTGAAGAAGAAGGAAACCATCAATCCCAGTGGAGAGAGTGGGTGTCAGACAGCTCAGAAGGACGAGGGGTGGAGTCCTGGGGTCCGCGGCTCAGCTCCAGGGCCAGCAGCACAGCCACAGAGAGTGAGGGATGTTAGTAGATAGGTATTTTCACTCTAGCAGCAGTGTAGTAAGCAATGGAGAGGGAGCTGCACCAAGAGAAGGAAGATTCTGGAAGCGGTTGTAATAATCCAGGGAAGAAATAGTGATATTCTGACTTAATAAAGAGGCAGTAATGAGGAGCCAGTGCAGACGAAGACTTGATCACACTTAGGGCTGGTGGGGAATGACAGGGGAGGGAGGAGAGGAAAAAGGCAAATGACATAATGCCTTTATGTTAGATCTCAACTGTGCCACTGAATTCTTTCCAGGGAGGAGAGGAAGATGCACAGATTGCAGGAGCTGTTCTTCAAAAACCTGGGAGCATGGAAGTGTAATCCTGTGAGATGTAAAATTCCAGAATGGTACAGATTGGGGGTATTCCATATGTCCAGACTGGGAGATTGGAGTTGGCGAACTTCCTTGCATGGAGTGGAGAATGACAGCCATGCCAGACACAACACAAAAGAGAGTGATAAAAAGTGTCAGAGTGGCCACTGCATTTCCTGACAAGGACATTATTAGTGACCCAGAGGAGGAGTCCGGAGTGGTGAGTGGAAATTTAATATTTTAGTGACTTTAGCATAAGGATGTGGAGCTGCTAATATGTGATGCTTTCTAAGCAAAATGGGCTTCCTGGAATGAGGAAATGTATATTCTAGATTTTTTTTTTGTGAAAAAAAAGGATAATATTGAAATATACTTATGTTAAAAAAAAAATAGCCTGTATAGAACTTGAAGATGAAGGCAGGAATAAGAGTGGATAAGGGTAAGTGTCTTCAGATGAGGGAAATTGTTCAAAACACAATTGAAGTGTCATTCACAGGAGGAAGCGCCCTCCACTTGCCTGGCAGGTGCTTCATGTTAAACATCTTCCTCATTTGTCATGTTTCAAAATATTTAGTAACCTGGCATGCTCTTTTTCTATAAAGCTGTGAAATGCTGCTGGGGCACGTCTTCTGTCCTCCTCTGCATTGTGGGTCCAATCCAATTAAATCTGGCCTCAATTTCTGGATTAATACAGGGATGGAAGGCTCAGGAACAATTTAAGGGTTCTCTGATTGTACGTTTTACCCATTAAATTTTAATTATTTTCTATTGAAAGATCACCGTGCTCGTGGGATATGTGCACATTGTCCCCTTTGCGCCATTCTATTGTATTAAACTTTTGCTAATAGCAAAAAGATGAGCGAGAGCTAACTTGAAGGAGAAGGGTAGGAGGAAAGGCTGAGGTTTGTTGATTTGTTTGTTTACTGAAAAAATCGAGGGCACGATTTTAGATTTTGTTTGGCTAAGCTTTTCCTTGGAAGGCGTGTAGGCCGCTCCACTCCTGCGCACTGTGTCAGTACTCGAGAACTCGGAATAATACCATTGTCTTCCTTCAAGATATTTTCCTTTTCTAGAGCAGCTTCTCCTTTTTCTGGAATGGTATCTTCACAAAATGGTAATTAGTGTCATTTAAAAAAAAAAAAAAAGACTGGCAAGGTAGACAATGTATAACAAATTTCATTGTCTTTAAATTTTTTCAAAATGTCTGGAATGGCTTAAAACATATCCGGATGTTTTTCAGCAGTCTTTTCACCAAAAAAAAGGAGTCCAATTCCTTTCCCATTGAATATGAACTGGTTTGAATAACCCACTTCTAACCAACTGCATAGGTTAAAGTGAGCCCCATAACTTAGGTCTCCTGGGTTGCAAAATGCCACATGGTTTCTACTGCTCTCTCTGTGAAGACCAAGCAACCCCACAGAAAGCCAGGGTGCTAGTGATTGGGGACACCTCCAATTGAGGTACCAGTGACAACCAGGTGAATTATGAGATATGTGATCAGTTCCACCCTTTGCCCATCCCCAGCAATGCCAAGGCATCTGTCTTATTAAGCCTTTCTTACATTGCCAATTCACAAGCAAATGCCATTGTTTTAAATATCAAATTTTGGAATGGTTTGCTATTGTTGTACAGATACTAAAATAACCTCCCCACTAGCTAATTATGCAATGAAATTTCTAACAATAATAACCTATATTTTGTTTTCTGACAATATTTTCTCTTAGATCGTTTCTCTGTGAACTAGGAAAGTGCTGCAGGGTCCATTTGGGGGACTGCTGGCCATCAGCCTTGCCCTGACCAACCTTGACTTGATCCATCTCTCAAGTTTCTGAGGTCATCCTTTTCCTTTATAAAAAAAGCTTTCTGTGTGTTGTATGGGATATATATCTCAGTAAGTTTGCCATTTTCTTCCATGATTTTCACGAATTACAACATGAAAATGCTGCATTCTTCCAAGGGGCCCAGCACTTTTATTACACACACACACATTTGTTAGTGTTAATGCCGTTAAGTTGAATTAGATATAGAATAAAAGTTACCTGAGCTTGTTCTTTTGATTTCTTAGAGAAGAATTTATGAACAAAATGATTCAAGACTTTCTCAAACACCATATTTTAAGCAAACAAATATTCAGTCTGGCTATTTGAAGCAATTCTATAAAATATTGTGTTTATCAAAACCACATTTTTTAATATACATAAAAGCACATAGTGTGTTTCCTTATTAATTATTATTATTTCATTTCAGTTTTATTTCCCTCTGGTTATCAGCAAGTTCCCGCTCTCACACTTATGTATTTCCATGAAGGTATATGCTTCAAAACCCACATTTTTTACTCTGCCTTTGCTCTTAAAAAGTGTATCTCTTTTGAATATGGACAACCCACGGCACATCGACATTCTCCAAATTTGATTTCCATTTCACAAAGTCAAAGTGAAAACAATAAGATTATATTTACTGTCCTATTTTAAGTCTCAATTTAAGTTTGCTTATTATCTATCCTGGGTCTGTTGGTTTACAGATACTGAATCCATAAATCTTCCACAGTGATAGGACCTTAAGCTATGGTCCTGAAATGCAATTTCAACTCACAGATGGCATTTTCAAACACAGATGCCTCCTTATATATTTTGTTTTCTCTTACATGGTCCCAAAGCTCTAGAATAATCTGTTATGGCGTTGATATAATGTAATACAAGGCCACATTAGACCTACTGAGATTTTATATTTTGGATTCAGAGTACTAAGCAAATGTGCTATTGTTTATCTTTTTTCCATTCTTCATATATTAACCTCCTAATCTGTGTCAAATGTTATAGTTGTGTTGTTTTAACCTTTGCTGTATTTATAGAAATTCTTTTTTTCTTACACGTACATGTGTTTATTAGATTTCCACTTTTGCCTTCACATAATTAAAAAAGGCTTAAAATGAAATTCTTTTAATCATAGATACACAATCCCTTCTAAAAGAATAGCATATGTAGAACAAAATAACCTTGTATTGACAACAACATTAATATTTTGGGGTTTTGTTTTTGTAAATAAAATAAAATAAAATAAGAAAACAGCATAACATGAAAGAACATAGAACTATAATAATTTTGTTAAAATATAGACAATAAATGAACTTTTATGATATGCTAGTAAGCAGCTATTAGTGAAAGAACATGAATAATTACAATAAAACATGTATAATATTCCCAGACAACCATACATTATCCTTAGGTCAGTTTCTAAAGCCTGTAAAATATTTTCCAGAAGTTATTCTGAAATAAGAAAGTTGATTCAAAAAATATTTATCAAATCTCCCTTGTAACAATTTTAGACATAGAAAATGAACAGTGAATGAGGGGGAAAACCCCTTAAGTATCCTTAAAATATACATTGAGGTTTACAAGGGTTGTAAAAATAATTATGTAAATGAGGAAGGAAATAGTCTCACGTTACTCTACAATGGGGACACATCGTGAGAAATGCACGGTCGGGTGGTTTTGTCATTGTGGGGACATCAGAGCTCACTTAACACTGATGGTACAGCCCGCGGTGCAGCGGGGCTGTCAGGGGCCCCCAGTGCTCCCGGGCTGCAGACACGTGAGCACATGACTGTGGGAATTCTGCAGGGAAGCCACACAGCAGCGTGTATGCACCTAAACATATCTACACATACAAAAGGCACAGTAATCGTGTATTGCGACGATCCTTCGGGACCACCGCCCACGCAGTCCGCAGTTGATGGAAACATCAGTGCGCATGCCCTGTGCGACCGTGGTGTGATTCAAGGAGTATAAAAAACAAAGAGAATTTATCATTTTCATCCTTTAAAATGTAATTTCCATGCCTTCCAGTGAATGTTTCATTTTTGTTTTGCTTCATTTGTTTCAAATTTTCAGATACTTACTCCTTGTTTATATAATTTTTAGATTGTTTTCAATTATTTTTTATAGGCTGTTCCTTGAGAAGCAAAGAGCAAAACTTTGCTGTTGTGGAGCCCCAGAAGAATTATAATCATTAATTTTATTTCCATGCATTTAAGCATTGCCTCTTCTCTTTAAGACTTTTAATACAAATATCATTTTTAGAGAAATAGACCCCAAATTGACAACAAAATAGAACAGAGAAAGAGAAAAATGAATAACGGCAAAGGATTGGTTTATTGGTAATCAGAACCTAGGTTAGCAGTTGTGAAGGGCTTGGAGGAGACACACTCTATTAAAATGATAAAGTCTATGGTTAAAAAAAAAAAAAAGATCGCCGAACACACGTTTGAAAAGCGTATAGAACCAAGGCTGGCAAAGCCCTTTCCTTTTGTAGAAAAAAGGAAAAGCTATTCAGAAGGCCCAAATGTAAAAGTAATTTTGGGTTCTAGAAAGAACGTGGCCATGGCAGCAGATGTGAGCAGAGCAGACAGCCCCACACGCAGGCCAGCAGGTGCGCAGCTGCGTCCAGGCGGACTCCTTGCGGCTGCCGCCTGACCTCGGGCAACCTGTTTAGGGCCCCTGAGATTTGTTGTTGAATGTGCCGGTGGGGACTCATAGTGCAGCTGCCTCACAGAATTCACGTGGACATCTGAGGGCTTTGGAGCAGACAGGAACTGCGTCCTTGTCCTCTGCCGCTGCTCTGGTGGCAGTGAGGTCACAGAGTTAGGCAAAGATCAGATTATGTTGCATTTTGTAGACCATGGTGAGAAGTCTGGATTGTGCTCCTAATGTGATGAGAACCGTAGAGAATTCTGAGAACGTGACATATTTATATTTAGAAAAGATCCTTTTAGTGCTGGAGGAAGAACAGATTGTGAGGTGCAGCTGCATCCAGAATAGAAGCAAAAAGACAACCTATGGCTCTTTCAGTCGTCCCAAGACGAGGTAATGGGTTATGATCTAATGAATTAAAATGTTCTTTTTAGTTTGGGTTTTCTCGACCATAACATTGACTCTACACCTGAAAAATATCTTCTGGACTTGGAGAATAGACATCCTGACACACTGCAAAAACAAGAATCTCTAAAGGACAGAGAAGCCCTTTATTTCAGTCCTGCATCTGCTAATAGTACATGTTGTTAACTTTGGTGATTGCTTGATATTTATAACATTGTATCTAAAGAAAACCAGTCATTAACTAGATGACCATGGAGGGATTATTGGGTTTTAGAATTCTAGGTTACTTTTGGTTCTAAAATTCAATGCAAAATTTTATTTCAAGTTTCAAAATGATGTTTCATATTAAAAGAGAAATAAAATGATATATATCATATCAGAAACAATCTTTTAAATTGTTGGACAGTTTAAATATAGCTTTTATCTCAAGTAAATTTTTGTATGTTTTGAATTGAATTTTTATGTCAAATAGTTATTTTTAAAACCATATAACTGCCCCGCGTTTTATAAAGTATGCATAATTTCTTAACTTTAGGATCATGAATTGGAGAAATGCGTAATATTTCCATAATTTGTATTCAGCAAATTAAGTGGGTTAATAATTTTCAGAACTGCACGTGATTCTGTCAAGATGAAGATTTCTCAAGATTTTCACATATTGATTTAAATTTGTTCCAGTAGACTTGTAATCCATAACCTGCAGGCTGTGGACTGGTAGCTGTGGGTGGCCTGTGAGGAACCAGGCCGCAGGGCAGGACAAGGGGCAGGTGAGAGGCCAATGCTTTGTTTCTGCAGGTGCTCCCAACAGCTCCCATCGCCCTCTGGGCTCTGGCTCTGGACTCCTATAAGCTGCGCATGAGTGGGCCCCTTGTGAGACTCCAATCCTCCCTTGCCTCCAGCTGTCCAAAATTGTCTTCCAGAAAACTGGTCCCTACTACCAAAAAAGTTAGGGACTGCTGCTGTAGACCACAGACCCTCATGAACATTTACGGCCCATCTTTGCCTCTCCTGCTTCGTTATTACCCTGCTTTCTCCACCTCCTTTGTGTCCTGCCCTGGCCATATTTCATACGTTATTTTTTTACCAAACGAATACAAGTTTTAACTAAAACATTTTTCACAGCCACTCTCCCTCAGGTCTCTCTGGTGTGTTCTGCAGGCACCTCATGTTGTCTGTATCCCTAAAAATGAAAACAACTTAAGGGCCTCTATACTGCAGGGTTGTAATTCCTTCTGAGGGTTTAGATTCCCTTGCTTATTCTGATTAAAACTCAGTATCAGACCAACCTGGGCAACATACTGAGACCCTGTCTCTAAAATATAAAAATTAAGGCCAGGCGCGGTAGCTCCCTTGTGTAATCCAGCACTCTGAGGTAGGTGGATAGCCTTGGCTCAGAAGGAGGAGACCAGCCTGTGCCTGAGTGAGACCCCCGTCTCTAAAAATAGCCTGGGGTTGTGACAGGTGCCTATAGCCCCAGCTACTTGGGAGTGTGAGGGAGGAGGATCTCTTGAGCCCAGGAGTTTGAGGTTGCTGTGAGCTATGACTCCAGGGCACTCTACAAGGGCGACAAACTGAGAGTCTGTCTAAATAAATAAATAAAATAAAATAAAAATTTTCTGGGTATGGTGGCTGATGCCTGTAGTCCCAGCCACTCAGGAAGCTGAGGCTGGAGGGCTGCTTGAGCCCAGGAGCTCAAAGTGACAGTGACCTGTGATGGGGCCCCTGCACTCTTTCCTGGGTGAGAGAATAAGACTCTGTTTCAAAAACAAAACAAACAAAATCTCACTTTAATATCAAGGCAACTTTTCAAAAAATACAGCCAGTTTTCATTGTGTTACATACTTCATATATTATTTTTTACCAAACAAATAGAAGTTTCAACTAAAACGTCTTCACATTTAAAATATTGTATGGACAAGAAACATTTACATCAAGAAACCTAGTGTTAGGCTAAATTAATCTATGCAATGAGTTATTTAATAGTAATTTTCCCTGAGTTCTACATAAAATACAAAATTTATCCCCCCCTCCATGGCATCAGGTACATGTATGTTGATAGATTTTACTAAATATGCAATAGTTGGCTTTCTTCAGGTCCAATGTACATTTTACTACTTTTATCTTTTTTATTATTTTTATAAATGATAATGTTAATTGTATAGTTTCTAGTTATTATAAAGTATATTTTTAGAAAAGCATTCATAAATGTTTGATAATGCTTTTAACAAAAAATGCTCTTATGGAAACTAATAGACATAATTAACACTTAAAGTGATTGTGAAATAAAATTTATGAGAAAAGATAGAAATAAGAGTAGTTTCAAAGCCATATTCAGAAAATTATCTGAATATCATTAGAATAAATGTTTTTGATAGTAACAAAAAGATACAAAAGAAACAATAATCTATTTTTTAAAATGCTCCTGAAGGAAAATAACAGTATTACCATAATATCCCTCAGAAGATTTGAATTCATATGTCCTTTGAAATTTCAAGAAAAAATTACTCAAAGTGTGTCTATTATTATGTTGTCTTGAATTTGATGAGGCAATTTTGGTTCATACTACAGAAAGAATATTCCAAAGTATATTAACACTACTGTCATATGATAAGAGGATATGGGGATATGATTACCTTCCCACTTTTATGTATTTTCTCTTTTTTGTTAAAATAGACTATAAAATAGGCAAGAGAGAAGAGGCACTTTTGTTAAGTGCTGAAACAGCGGCATCCAGTTTTTGTTTCAGTGATGTGAAGATACAGGGAAATAATAGCAGCATATTAGCTGAGCTTAAAAAAGACTTTTGAGAAGCAACATTCAAATAATAATATTCACAAAAGCTTAACTAGAAAAATTAAAAAATATTCTCCCCTCAATGTTTTGGACAATTGGCTCTAGAGATCCGATCCATCTAGTTTGAGAAATAGTTTGTGAAACAATAGTCACAATCACATGTTAGGGGTGACTTTTTACCTAATTTCTCTGCTAAGATTCTCAAAATATTCTCTTTCATAATTTAGTTATCAATTTAATTGTAGTTATTTATTTAATAGGGTAGCTTACAAGAAGGTAATTAGTTATGATCCCTGATATGTGAAGAAGTTTTACTTTCAAATGTTAATATTTAAGCTGATTTAAGACAACAGACTAAAATGGTAAATAAAGCATTAACTCTCACTTACGCTTTTTCTCCACAGATGTCAAACTATAAGTATCTAGCGTCCTGGTAGATTGTCTATTAAATTAAAATGGTTATTTTTCAAAACACAGAAACATATGAAAACTAAACTAGTGTACTTCCTTAAGTGGGATTTAATACCACCTCCAGAATGAAATCTCCTTGTGTGGGTGTGGACAAAAAGACCTGTGGATCTACTTCAAGAAAATAAACTGGGAAAAAATTAGTCAATGTTTCAAAAGTTGTCTCCTTTGCACATGCAGAAATTACTAAAATACTGAGAGCATAAAATTACATTAAAATGTAAGTGTCAGATTATAGACTGATGTGAAATAGGGAAGGAAATAGTGTGTTATTCATCAATTTCTGTAGTTCCACATTAGTGCAAAATTGTCTCTGTGAAATAGAGGGGAGTCGAATTAGCTGAGGAGCTAATCCTTCTCATAGTCTATAAGATTTAGAAGAATACATGCATAGCGCAGAACGCTGTTCCTGAAGAGCATTGTCAACACAAACATGGCCTCAGGCAGGCTGGGAGGAGTTTATTCAAGCTATTGCAACAGGGGAGAGAGGCCAGGC